>JAVKPL010011758.1:0-52549 GCA_032173675.1 Gastrolobium villosum | reverse complement strand
GGTCAGTTGAGATTTTGCCATATCTCCATCCGAGATATTCTCGGAAGACGGTTGAGCGAGCTCCATCCGTAACAGAGCACTTTTTTGTTCTCTTTCTTCGTAAGAGACACAACAGAAGAGGGTGAGAGTGCACACAGCACAAAACCTCGCCTGCTGTTTTTCAAGGCATTTCAAGATTGCTTATTTATTTGTTTATTTTATTTATAGTTTTATTATTTTTTTTAGAAGATAAATTTATTTTCCATAATTCCAAAATTAGCCATTTTGACGATTAGAGAAAATTCATATAACAAAGAAATAAATAAAATTTTTTTTTTTTATAAACATAAATAAAATTCTTTTTTTTATAAACATAAATAAAATTCTTAAAATATTCTTTATTAATTTTTTAACGATATAATTTTATAATTACTATAAATAATTTTATTTCATGTGACAAGGGAAAATAGTTTTCCCTTTATTTATTTTGGTTTATTGTTTATGGATTATGGTTGAAACAATGACATCAGCAGTCTTTCTTTAATTGCCCCAGTTTAGGTTTTTTGAACTTTATACTTACTGCCTTCGGTGATTTATGTAATGTCTCGTTAATGGTTGATGACAGCAAACAACTAACCCTGTGTTCGTTGTGTTTGTTTTGTGTTGGCTTAAAGAATAATTCTTGTATTGGTCAAAAGAATTCTAGAAGGATAGAAGAACATTTTAGCTGAATTTATGTTTACTCATATACTTACAAGCAGTAGAATGCATAGAAAAGTGAAAGGAAATGAGTCAATATTAGGGAGAATAAATGCTTAGCCAAATGGTTTTGTGAATAAAAAAATTTAAAGAATAAGTTAGGTGCAATGATTATCTAGCCAAGGTCTAGAGACTAGGAAAATAGTGGCAGGAAAAAATTCACTTATAAATTTTGTTCAATTTTATTTAACTAGTTCAGATTTTAGGTTGTGTTTAACGCACACCGAGAAACATGATAAGAAAAACAAACACAGGACAAGTAATTAAGTTACAACACCATTTTTTATTTTTTACTTTTTACTTTTGGTAATCATTTGACAACACAAGTTATCTTAAAAAGTGTTCGTAATTATTACAGATAAGTTATTTGCAGTAAATTCAATATGACGTTATTTTACGGCAAAAATCATGATGTTTCTATAATTTTAATTTATTTGAGAGTTATAATAATCTTTATATTTATAATTTTTAAGATTTCAATCCCAAAACAACATCGTTTTGAAAATAAATATAGATAACTTATCTGCGGTAACTGTACAAACATTTTTTCCTTTTAAAAAATATTGGACATCACATAACAATGCAAAATTTTCTACAATGCCTTTTGTGTAGTGTAATATTTGTTTGGCATAAAAATTTACACAAGATTGACGTACCCAAAACAAAAAAAATTACACAAGATTTTGATATTTTTGTTGTGAAAAAAGAGTAGCAAACAAATGGAATCAACTCATAAAATTATAAGACAAAAAATAAGAAATTATAAGGCATAGAAATCAAGGGAGAAGAGGCTAAAAATTCTATTATCAGGTGTATCTAAATACAAGTCCTAGCACTTCTATATAACGATGAAGAGTACAAACTTTTTATATCCTAAAGTTATAATATATTTAAAGGGAAGGATATTCTTACTACCAAAATTTTCTACTACTAACTTACTACCTATCTATCTATTCACCATTGAATCAAAGAGAGAGAATGTTAAAAAGATTTTGAAAAAAGATAAAATGTTGATCCAATGGTGATTAGATAGGTAGTGAGTTGGTAGTAGAAGATTTTGGTAATAAAAATATCTCTCCTCTATATTTAATCCCCATAAAATTTAATAATGTGCATTTTGTTGGGAATTGCTCATACTTCGCATATTGATGATGACCCTAGTTGTCGGGGTCAGCAGAAAGGCATTCCCTGATAAGCAATTGCTTATGATCTCTGAAAGGAATGTTCCTTGGTTTGCAGATATTGCAAATTACTTGGCTGCTGGTATAGAGCCGTATCATTTAAGTTACCAAGGAAGAAGGAGATTCCATCATGAAGCCAAGCAATATTTTTGGGATGACCCTTTGCTTTATAAGAGGTGTTCCGACCAACTACTGCGAAGATGCATTCCTGAAGAAGAGCAACAGAAAATACTGGAGCAATGCCACAGTTTCCCTTATGGGGGACATTTTGCCGGAGCAAGGACAGCAGCTAAAGTACTACAGTCAGGTATGTACTGGCCTTCCCTGTTTAAAGATGCTAATATCTTTGTAAAAAAATGTGACAGATGTCAAAGAGCAGGGAACATCACAAGAAAGCATGAAATGCCCCTTGTTCCAATAATGGAGATTGAGTTGTTTGATGTGTGGGGCATAGATTTCATGGGACCTTTCCCACTTTCTTTTGGGAACAAATATATACTTGTTGCAGTCGACTATGTGTCGAAATGGGTAGAAGCCATTGCTACCCCCACCAATGATGCCAGGATCGTGCTGAAGTTCATCAAGAAAAACATTTTTACCCGATTTGGAACTCCCAGAGCAGTCATCAGTGATGGGTGTACACATTTTGTGAATAGACAATTCCAATCACTTCTGAAGAAATATGGAGTGCAACACAAAATTGCCACCCCTTACCACCCACAGACCAGTGGGCAGGTGGAGGTGTCCAACAGGGAAATAAAAAGAATCCTGGAAAAGGTGGTGAACCCAGACAGGAAGGATTGGTCCAGCAAGCTAGATGACTCCCTATGGGCATATCGAACAGCTTACCGAACACCTATCGGTTGCTCTCCCTACAAACTGGTGTTTGGAAAAGCTTGTCATTTACCTCTGGAACTCCAACACAAGGCATTTTGGGCAATCACTTTGTTAAACATGGATGTCGAGTTGGCTGGGGAAAAGAGGTTGCTCCAACTAAATGAACTTGAAGAATTTCGGAGCAAGGCATATGAAAATACCAACCTCTACAAGGAGCAAATGAAAAAGTGGCACGACAAAAAGCTGATCGACAAGGAGCTAGAAGTTGGAGACAAGGTGTTGCTGTATCGATCCAGACTAAAGTTGTTCCCTGGGAAGCTAAAATCAAGATGGGAAGGACCTTATGAAATTACGGAAGCATTCCCCAATGGAGCATTTACCATTGCTCATGAGACTTCCGGAGCAACGTTCAGGGTGAATGGACACAGACAAAAAGTACAATAGGGGGTCACCGAGCATGATGAACAGACTTCTCATCTCAATGACCCAGCCAAAGTTTGAACAAGGGAGCATCAAGTCGAGCTAGGACTATAAACGAAGCGCTATTGGGAGACAACCCAGATTTTTTTATGTTTTGTTTAAAAATAAGAAAATCTTTTGCTAACCATTGCAGGAAGCTAGTTTTGGGGTTGCTCCTGAGCAACCTGATCCCAAAAACAAGGAGCAACCAACACCTAGAACTTAGTTCTTCTGAACTTAAAACTCTAGAGTAGGTTGTTCCCACTTGCACCTTTTCATCCAAGGGCCTGCAATGTACCGCAGATTACACAGAAGTAGGAAGATTGAGCGGCTGAAGCAACCGACTAGACAATAGCTCCTGGTCATAACTGTCACACCACTCCAATCAAACAGAGGTGGCAGTTTTCAAAAAAGGAAGGAACCGTCAGAGCAGAGGACAGTTGCTTTTCCCACACGCATTAAAGACCCACGCTCCCCCTCCCCTGTCCACCACTCACCGTAACTCACATCCCCTTCTCTCTTCCCTTTATAAACAAACATCAACCCACCTTCTTCATACCTGCAACTCCTTCAACTTTCAGAAAGCAAAATCTTTTACTCCTTACCACACTCCCCTAACTCAGAGCTTACACCATGACACGCCAAAAAGCCATCATCCCCGTTGCTTCCGCTTCGAACAAAAGAACCCGAACCAGGAAGAAGCTAAAGGCGGGCAACACCACAGTAGACCGGACAATCATACCCGAAAGAGGCATCGTCTTCAACTCCAAGCATGGAGAACTCGAACGGTGGATGACAGAAGATATAACAACGCTGGACTGGGAGCTGTTTGTGGAACCTCCCTCAAGAGCTCGTACTGAGTTCGTAACTGCATTCTTGGAGGGGTAAAGAGAGAAGATCTCCCAAAGCTCCTCATCAAAGGAGTGAAGGTGGACTTCTCCCCTGAGGAGATCAACGAAGCCTACAACACGGCTTCAGTTCCCACCGAACAAGACGCGTTCGAAAGATACTGTGCTGGCCGAGGAGATGAGGCCATGACTGGGGAAGTGCTCCGCGAAATAGGCACAGAGGGAGCAACCTGGGGAACCAGGGAATCCATCCTGAGGAAACACCTCAAGTTTGAGGCCAAGGTATGGATGCATTTCATAAACTCTCGTCTGATGCCTGTGAGTAATGACTCTAGAGTGAATTGGGAAAGAGCAGTGTTGGTTTTCTGCATCTTGACCAAAAAGAAGTTCAATGTTGGGAAAATAGTATACAAACAGTTGATGTCCAATGCACCACGAAACTCTCCCTTCTTCTTCCCCTGTCTGGTCACAGAAATGTGCCAAAGGGCTGGTCTGAAAGCCACTACTCCGATTCAGGAGGAAACCATCCCAGAAGGGGCAAACATTGACCAGTCCACGTTAAAAAGAATCAGGGAAAATGAAGGAATGGAGAGTGAGGGAGAGGAAGAAAAAGAAGAAAAAGAGGAAAAGGAGGAAGAAGAATAGAATGAAATCTCAGGCAATGTGAAGGAAGAACTTGGGAGAGCTCAAAGGAGGGAGAAACTTCCCTTCAAGAGAGCCTCCACAAGTAAAGAAAATAGGCAGTTTCTGGTTGAAACAAGTGACATGACTTGTCACACTCTGTTTGGGCTAGGCGCAGATCTTCTGGCTGTCCAGGTGCAAGCCTTAGAGGAAACAGTCGGAAAGGAGCTGCAAGCTTTTAAAGAAGCCACCCTGCTTATTGAAAAAGAAAAAATAGCCCTGCAGAAGGAACTAGACCAGATAAAGAATGCTGAGCCTCAGCCTTTGAAAAAGAAGATCGAGGAAGGGGAAGGATCTTCAAACTTGCTGAATACAGTTAAGGACCTGGTGGAGACAGTGGAATCACTGAAGAAGAAGGTGGAAGAGAAGGAACAGGCCCATGAAGAAGAAAGGAATGACTGGAAAGAGGAGATTAGGCTCCTAAGGGATGAATTGATGAAAAATAGAGAAGAAGATATTCAACTCAGACTATACTGCAGAGCTCGTGATCAAGTCTTTGCTAGTAACTGGGGAGAAAAATTCAAAGGGCAGACTCCATACCCACCATTCCCAAATATCTTCCCACCAGAAGCAGTGATGTCCGCTCCCTACAGTGGAGCAAATCAAGAAATCGAGGAGCAATAAGGGTCACTCTGGTGACCCCAGGTTTATTCGTTCTCCACTCATTTAACTTGATTAAATTTTTCTGGAACGAATGCTTGAATATTTCGGGTGAATCGTGTCTGATTTGCTCTTGGAAAGTAACCTCTGCGGTGTACCAGGGATTCGCCACCTGATTTACTTGTTTTTCAAAACTTTTTCTTTTAATTCTTGTTTAGTTTACCGTCTTGAGCATCCTGATTTACCCATCAATTCTTCTGTTCAGATTTTTGATCCTCGAGATGCTGTGGAGAATTTACAGTGTCAGACAAAGTAACGTGGAGCATCAGTCTGATTTGGAGCAGCACCAAGCTCAGGAACACTACACAAAAATCGGACGCTCCAATAGTCAGCAAACTCATGAAGTTGCTGAAGGAAGGAATTTCGAGCTGCTCTACCTCTGGTTAAAAAAAAATAAAAAAATAGGTCAGCTCCTCTGCTCCAAAGAACTGTGCCCAAAGGGCCCTAATCATCAAGGTTAGGAGCAAGAGCCGCTCAAAGAGCACACTGTTGAAGGTCAGCCCTATGCAAAGACAAGGGTAGTTGACTTCTAGTCAAAAAGACCCAAGAGAAAAAAAAATGAAGAGGGGAGTAATTAAGCTAGAAGTTAAAAGTTCATTCCTACAGCAACGCAGTGAGAAAACTGACTAAAGAGTGGAAGAGGTCACACATACACACCGAAGCTGGTGAAACCTCACAAGTCAGATGGATGCTCCAATGAAGCAATGGAAGAAGTTCTGTTAACTCTCAATCGATAAATCTCAAGGAGCATTAATCTAGCACAAGAAGAGTGAAAGTAATAAGGGATTACTCGGGACGAGTAATGTTTAGTTTTGGGGTGTTTGATGGTCCTCAAAAGTTGAGGTCCATTAGGTACATATTGTTCCATCAAGCCCGAGTTTTAATTATAAAATCACTCTCCTTAACCTCCTTCTTCCATGAGGAGCAATTGTTTTAAGAAGCAGACCAGAGCAATACGTGAAACGGGAATTAGAGTAGGCTTGGAGCAAATTAACATTATCTTTTTCACATATGATTATTGGGTTAATTTGTTTTGATCAGGAAACCTAAGACCTAACAAGAGGAGCTGCACATTTAGGAATAAAGAGAGGTGCTGCGCAAATAAAGGGAGCATAAAGCCTGCTACAGTATAGAAAGCAAATGAAGGAAGCAATCAGCAGCCTCCACGTCAGCATCAGCAGAGAAGGTGGAGGTGTCTCCCTGCTACAGTACAGAAGCAAGAAAAGGAAGCAATCAGCAGCCGCCACATCAGCTATAGCAGAAATAGTGGGCATGTCTCCCTGATCCCAGAATTCTTGCACACAAAGAGAAACCAAAAGCAAGGGGGACCACTACCATCAAGTGCTGCGTTGGCAAGGAGCAAGGCTGCGATTGGAGAATATTTCTATGAAGAGTTGAGTTGGCAAGGAGCAGAGCTACCATTGGAGAGGGTTTGGAGAAAGCATAGCCCTTGATGAAGGGAACAGTGAGGATTAAATGAAGGGCCCTATAAAAGGAACATAGCAAACAACCAAAAGGGGGAGACATTCGAGGATTGTTTTTATTATTCCTTTGTTTTTCTTTAGAAAAATGCTCACTAGGAGCTAACTTTCTTTAAGTATGTAAGGGTTCCATAGAAGTAATCCCTTTTGTCTTAGGATAACTTTGTAAGGAACACATATTTTACAAATGAAATCTGAGTTGCTCTTTGGTTTAATATATTGATTCTGTGAAACCCCTTGGGCTGCAACCTCATCCCGGGACCACTTGGTCGATGAAACACTGACAGGGGCGTGTGGAGCAGTCTCAAGATCTTGGGGTAGTTTAGCCTGAAGAAAGGAGGGAGAAACACCCGGAATGAGGAGCACTGCCATGTGAATCCATGCTCTTTTGAGAAGGCAACATGGTTTCCTTGTGTGTAACTCTAAGACCTCTGGAGTAAGGTGGGAGCAAGGCCTTGCTCTCTTCTTACCCTAAGGCAAAGTAAAGGAAAGAGCAGATTCCACTTATAAAATATGCTACCAAGCAGGGTTAACCAAAGGGATGAAAATATGGAGCCCGTGAATACCTACTTAACCTTCTTAAAAATCAACCCCACATCAATCTTTTGTTGCAACTCTTTCCACAACATTTTACTTGTGTTCACATTACTGATTTTACTCTCATCTCATTGATTACTTTTGAGCTACTTCAAATTGATGCTTTTATATTCGATGATCATACTAAGTTTTCACTGCTCTCATCTAGGTTCAGAATGGTTAACATTGTTTAACTAGCTGACTAGAGATTGCTTCTTGTGAAGCTTGGTCGATGTATTTTGTTTCTACAAATTAAGTTTCCTTGAACGTTTCTTACTTCACAATTTCTCCCTAAGGACGATAAATCTGGGGCTATAACACCCTATATTGCTTGACACGTACTCTTGCGTATAGTCGAAGAGGGTTGCTCTCAGTCAGAGTAAATTTCTCCTGTTGGCAAATCCGACTATTGCTCTGTGCTCTTGCTCCTACAACTTAAATTATCCCCGAGCAGCTCGCGATTCAACTAAGCAGCAGTCACCTTACGGTGGCCATGCAGACTGTCCCTGTGCTCGTCGAGGATAGAGACGAGATCGACCGCAGGATGAATGCTTTCTATAAGCATAAGCCACCTTCTTTTGATGGGCCTTCTGACCCCATTGCTGCCGCCCGATGGTTACATGCCCTGGACAAGATCTTCAGGGTAATGCAGTGTATGGACCCGCAGAAGCTGATGACCTACATGCTAGAGGGAGATGCACACGAGTGGTGGACGAACACCTCTCATGATTTTGAGATGCATGGTCATGTGATGACATGGCCATTCTTTGAGGATTGCTTCCTTGGTCGATACTTCCCTATGGATGCGCAGGAGAGGAAACAGGGGGAGTTTGATAGATTGGTGCATGACTCGATGTCTGTGGATGAGTACCTCGCCAAGTTTAATGAACTTGTAAAGTTTGCGCACTTTCAGATGGTGATGCCTACTCCGACATTCTTGGCTGCTAAGTTCCGCAGGGGACTTAGTGAGGTGATTGTAGAGCATATTGCTGGAGCTGCCTCCAGAGACTTCGGTACATTGGTACAACAGTGTAAGGACATAGAGGATGTATGCATTACGAGCAAGGCCAAGAGGGCCAAGGTTGATGAGACGAAGGGAACAGGTGGTTCCACTTCTTGGAAAGATGAGAAGTTTGTTGGAAAGGGTAAAGGAAAGCAGTTGGCTGCTAGGCAGGCGCATGGTCAGTTCAAGAGGACCTCTACGCCAGTGGGTGCAGCGAGACCTCCACCTCCCAGATGTACGAGATGCAGGAGGACTCATTTGGGGCCGTGTGCTACCGGTCAAACTATTTGCTTCCAGTGTGGCAAGAAGGGCCACTATGCTAGAGATAGTCCATCGTCGACGGCGGGAGCTGCTGCAGTTCGGGCAGTTCCACTTCAGATGGTTCCCCTTCCACCACCAGTGGCACCTGTTGTGCCACCTGCCACGAGGCGAGTTTATACTTTGGATCGTCAGCATTCGAACCGAGCTCCGACCCTTGTGAGAGCTACTATCACAGTTGGTGGATCATATGTTGATGTATTGTTTGATTCCGGGGCTACACATTCCTTTATTGCTTCCCCGATTGCTGTGGGGCTTGAGTTGTCCATGTCTGTGCTTTTCCCACCGTTGCGGGTGACCACTGCCACCGGAGAAAGGTGTGATTCCTCCACTCCTCGGTGGATCTGATAGGATTGCCGATGGCCAACCTTGAGATTATTCTGGGCATGGATTGGTTGTCCATAAACTTTTCACTGATTGACTGTTGTGCCAAGAAAGTGGTGATGTCTCCGTGTGGGTCCACAGCCAGTTCCTCGCCGTTCATTTTTGACCTGCATGCTAGGAGGGCCTTGAGAGTAGGGGCGTTTGGCTATGTGATGTTGGGAGGTTTGGTGAGTGGGACCCAGGAGGATCTCACCAGCATTCCTGTGGTGGGTGAATTCCTCGAGGTGTTTCCTGAGGAAATTCTTGAGTTTCCACCACAGTGGGAGATAGAGTTCTCCATAGATCTGTTGCCTGATGTGGGGCCTATTTTATTAGCTCCATATCGGATGTCGCCACCGGATTTGGCTGAGCTGAAGAAGCATATTGAGGACCTTTCAGGGAAAGGCTTCATTCGGCCGAGTGTGTCTCCATAGGGAGCACTGGTCATTTTTGTGAAAAAGAAAGATGAGACCATGCGATTGTGTAGCGACTACAGACAGTTGAACAAGGTGACAATCAAGAACGTGTATCCCCTTTCCACGGATTGATGATCTGTTGGATCAGCTTAAGGGTGCTTCTGTGCACTCGAAGATCGATCTTCGATCCGGATACCATCAGATTCGGGTGAAGATGGAGGATGTCCCGAAGACCGCATTTCGTTCGAGATACAGTCATTATGAGTATTTGGTGATCCCGTTTGGACTCACCAATGTCCCCGCAGTGTTCATGGACTACATGAACATGATTTTCCTACCTTACCTGGATCAGTTTGTGATCGTCTTCATTGATGACATTTTGATTTACTCCAAGACGGAGGAGGAGCATGTTGAGCACTTGAAGATTGTGTTGCAAGTATTGAAGGAGAAAAAGCTTTATGCTAAGCCTTCAAAATGTGAGTTTTGGCTCAAGTCTCTGAAGTTTCTGGGTCATGTTATATTTGCAGAGGGATTTGCAGTTGATCCAAACAAGATAGAGGCTGTGCTAGATTGGGAGAGGCCCAAGACGGTCACTGAAGTGAGGAGTTTTCTGGGTTTGGCTGGTTACTACCGGAGGTTCATAAATGGATTCTCCATGCTGGTCTTACCTTTGACTCGCCTCACTCGGAAGGAGACGCCATTCGTATGGACTCACGAGTGTGAGGAATGTTTCCAGGAGTTGAAGGAGACACAGACTACTGCACCTGTGTTGGTCCTTCCTGATCCTGTTGAGGAGATTGAGTTGTATACTGACGCCTCCGGAAAAGGGTTGGGCTGTGTGTTGATGCAGCTGGGTAAAGACATTGCGTATACTTCGAGGAAGTTGAAGCCTCACGAGGAGAATTACCCGACTCATGACTTAGAGTTGGCTGCGATCGTGTTTGCTTTCAAGATTCGGAGGCATCATCTTTATGGCATGAAGTTTGTCGTGTTCAGTGACCATAAGAGTTTAAAGTATCTATTCGATCAGAAGGAGCTGAACATGAGACAACGAAGATGGATGGAATATTTGAAAGACTTCAACTTTGAGTTGAAGTACCATCCTGGCAAGGCCAATGTGGTAACTGATGTTTTGAGTCGGAAATCCGTGAGTCTATCCAGTTTGACCATGGGTGATTATGATATCATTGAGCAATTTCGAGATCTGACAGTGACCTCTTTGTTTGGGGTGTACTTCTCGAAATAGAGACCATGCAAATTGAAAATGAGCTTATGGAAAAGATTAAAGAGGCGTAAGTGCAAAGAGAGTGCCTTGAGTATGTGAGGAACCAGGACGGTGTGTCTTGGAATGAGGATGGATTGTTGACCTTTCAGAATAAGATTGTGGTTCCTCGAGGTCCTTTGATTGTTGAGATTATGGAATAGGCTCATAAGGGCCAGTTTACTATCCACCCTGGTGCTACAAAGATGTATCAGGATTTGAAGAGAAATCTCTGGTGGCCGAGCATGAAGAAAGATATAGTCGTTTATGTGTCCAAGTGCTTAATATGCCAGAAGGTGAAGATAGAACACCAGAAACCGTCTGATAAGCTTCAACCTCTTGAGATTCCGAAATGGAAATGGAATAGCATTTCCATGGACTTTGTGGTGGGTTTGCCGAAGACCCAAGCCGGTTACGACTCTATCTGGGTCATTATGGACAGATTGACCAAGTCTACCCATTTTCTTCCAGTGAAGGTGATCTTCACTACAGAGCAGTTGGCCAGACTCTATGTTCACGAGATCGTGAGGCTTCACGGGGTGCCCGAGAGTATCATTAGTATAGGGACCTGAAGTTCACATCTCGGTTCTGGGAGGCGCTGCAGGAGTCTTTTGGTACACGGTTGAGACCGAGTACAGCTTATCACCCTCAGACTGATGGACAGACTGAGCGGACCATCCAGACATTGGAGGACATGTTGAGGACTTGCACCTTGGAGCAGGGCTCAGCATGGGGTAGGTACTTGCCACTGGTGGAGTTTTCGTACAACAACAGTTTCCATACTAGCCTGGGCATGCACCCTACGAGGAATTTTATGGTAGGAGATGTCAGACTCCTACCTGATGGTCTGAGGTTGGAGATAAAAGTTATTTGGGTTGGACTTTGTCCAAGATACTACCCAGTAGATCCAGTTGATCCGTGAAAAGTTGAAGCAGGCGCAGAATCGCCAGAAGAGCTACTATGATGTCAAGCATCGTCCACTGGAGTTCAGTGAGGGTGAGACGTGTTTGTGATACTTTCACCTGTCACCGGTGTTGGTCGGGCCCTCGGAGTGAGGAAGCTGAGCCCGCGGTTTATTGGGCCATACCAGATCCTTGGTAGAGTAGGACCTGTTGCCTACCGGCTTGCCTTGCCTCCAAACTTGGCCAACATCCACGACTTGTTTCACGTGTCTCCACTTCGGAAGTACATAACAGATGCTTCGCACGTGATGCAACTGTATGATGTGGTGGTTCAGGAGAACCTAAAGACTCCTGTCGGACCACTCAGGATTCTCGATCGTGGCGAGAAGCAACTGAGGAGCAAGACCATTCCGATGGTCAAGGTACAGTGGACTGGACGTACTCTTGAGGAGTGCACTTGGGAGCAAGAGGAAGAGCTTCTCCGGCAGTACCCTGAATTTCGAGATAGGTATGTTTTTGATTTTGAGGACAAAATCCTTAAAAAGGTGGGGTGAATGTAAGAACCTGCACTGCTAATTAAGGAAATTAATTAATTAAATGTGAGAATTAGGAAATAATTCCATAATTAACCCTAATAATTATTATGAGGATTTAATAATTATAGCCAGTGAGTAATAATGCTGAAAGTCGCTTTTCTGACGAAAAATACATATACCGTTTCTGCTACACGGTATAAATGCATATTGGTGAAATATCCCGGAAAATTATAATAAGTGCATGAATATTCTTAGAATATTCTATAGGACTAGTAAAATAAGTTTCAGGTCAAAATAATAAGAGCTGGTGTCAAAACTGATACAGGCTATGGAAAAGCGCGTACCGGAAAGGTGCTCAGAAAAATAAAATAAAAATACAACAAATCTTAGAAAAAATGAGTAGGTTCAGATTCCAAAGTTTGGGATTAATATGCTAACCGTAGCATTTAGCGCTAATACTGTGTGTTTAATTCTTAAAACACTATATATATAACTTTTGGGCTCAAAACCCTGGGCACCCCTTAGTGTTACGTGAGATTTGTGGCTGACCAGCTCTCCCATGCATTGTTCCATTGCTTCATCAACCATTTTCTGAGTTTTGAGACCTCTTTCTTCCTTTTCTCTTCACTAAATACCTTGTGTGTGTGAGGAGGGTCATTTGTGAGGGTGAAAGGGAGCTGTGTGTGGATTATTCAGCCTCTGTTTTGGTTATTGAGGGGCTGACCTTGGTTGTTTGGGTTGGGAGAGCCTTTGTCATGGCAGTTTGAGGTCTAATGAGTGATCTTTGGGTGCAAGAACCAAGCCTTGGTGGGCCATTTTCGTTTGCCTTCAAGTCAGAACCTTAGAGGCAGTGTGGTGAGCTCTAAGAGCAACATTTGCTCTGTTTTGAGCCTTGGGTAAGTGTTGTCAACCATGATCATGAGTTTTAATGCTTTAAAGATGAAGTCTTGGTATGTTAATGGTTTAAACAAGTAACCAACCTTAACATGATCCTAAAAATGAATAAAAATGCATGCTTGGACGTTGGAATGGGTTAAAAACCCAAACTTGGAAGTGATACTTCGCGAAATGCAGAAACTACATTCTGTCGCAAAATATCCGGATATTGATATTTGGATATGGGCTCTGAGATATTCGAATATGGATATCCGGATATGATATCCGGATATACATATCCGGATATGATATCCGAATATTGGTATCCGGATATGCCCCCGACATATATCCGGATATTCTGGGTTTTCGATGAACAGTAAGGTACTGTTCATACAGATTTGAGTTATGGGTTTGTGGACCCTATGTTGATGGAGTTGAACTTCTATAAATACTTAACTAAGTCAGAATCAAGGGCTTGTGGCTTTGTGGGAAGCCTTAAGACGTAAATCGTTAAAGAAAAACATAGTCTTTATGTATATGCTTTTGAGCAATGTTTATTGATATGATTGCTGGTCTAAATCAGATTGTGATTCTGCTGTGTTTGCACCTTGAGCTGGGTGGACTCTTGGCATTAGATTGTTAGCTTGCAAGGTAAGCTTTCGTGTTCTCGGTTTAGCCAATGTTGGTTCCACCATGTCCCATTGGGGGATGGTTTATATGCATGATATGGTTTTCATGTATTATTTATGAAATGCTATGGAGCTGTTAAGTGCAATCTCTTTTAATATGTATGTGGTGTTACGCCTAGACAAGAGGCCAAGGGGTGGTCCTATAGGCGAGTACAGCAAGGGCTGATACTGTGTGGGTAATAGACGTATTCCTGCACTTTTCTCTGATCAATAGAATAGTTATAACACACATGACATGATTATCTGTTGTATTACACTATTTTGGAACTTATATTGAATAAATGCTTTTGAACTTATATTTGCACATGTAAGTGACCTTGGGGTGGAAGATCCTTGAGGACCCCTTGTCTTACTGAGATTTCTTTGTTTAGAGATCTCACCCCATGTTTGGGGATGCTTATTTCAGGTTCGGGTAACTTGGGAGCTGATGCCTCTGGCGGCAGGAGGCCGGAGCTTAGTTGATTATATATGCTTTATGTTGACATGTTGGATACTGGATATGCCTGTTGCTATTATGTTTAGTTGCATTTATGATTATGTTGTTGTTGTTGAGACTGCTGTTGGGCTTTGTTGCCTTATTTGGTGAGCATGGGGTTTGTCCATGCCACATTGATTGATTATGTCTTGTTCTTAGTTATGGGTTGTAATAATGTATCAGGATATTGTCCGGGCTATATGTTGTAGTCCCGTGACTTAGATACTCACTTTATATTTATATATTGAGGTATTTCAGTTACCTGTCTTTGTAATTTACATACAGGCAATGTTTTTATGAAAATGATTAAGTATTCAACTTGGTAATGATAATGACCACATAATTGAAAAGAAAAAGATATTCCGCAAATTTTTAATTAAGCGTGACTTAATACGATGACATGTTAACAAACCGGGTTCACACGGGGAGTTACAGGTTCGACAACGCACGTCAAATTTGGCGACGTTGCTGGGGAATCTGCATGTAACAACGTTCTTTCTCTTTCCTTTTTCTTTCTCTAATTTTTCTATTTTCTTGTTCTTCTTGTTGTTCTTGATCTTCTTCTTTTAATTTTCGTTTTTCTATTTTTGTTTTTTTAAAATATATATATATATATATATATATATATATATTCATTTTCTGCAATTTTCTATTTCTATTTTTGTTTTCGTTTTCCAATTCCTTTTATTTTCGTTTGTTGTTTCTGTAAAAAAAATTATTTTGTTTTTGATTTATCTGTTTCAATTTTGTATTTTCGTTATTTATCTGTTTCTGTTTTCTATTTTCGTTATTTTTCTGTTTCTATTTTCTATTTCATTTTCTGATTCATTTTTTGCTTCTTGTTTTCATCAATTCTGCATATGTTCCTCTTCTGCATCTGCATTTTGTGTGTGTTCTTTTTTGCCTTGTTTTCCTTTTCTGTTTTAGCAGTCTGTATTTTTCTTGTGTCTGCACGCTTTTCTTGTTTCTGCGTTTTCATTCGTATGCGTTTTTGCATCTGTATTCTGCACTTTTGTTTCTGCATCGAAATTTGCATCTACTACTTTATCTTGTTTCAGTTTTTGTTTTTTCTGCATTACGATTTATGTTTTTTGGGAAATTGGTTAGACTTCTGTCTAAGAGATTGGTTTCGGGAGTTATATTCCCAAAGGAATTCGACCTTCTGAGCATAAGGCACGCCCTACGAGGGGTGAGGTGACACTTATTTTTGCCAAATTCTGCCGTTTACTAACCCCTTTTGGTGTTTCTTTGTCGTTTCAAGACGTATCGGGTATTTCTGCACTTGTTCAACTTGCTCTGATCGATCTGAATTTTTGTGGCGTGATGGAGGCGGTCATCTCGGTCAAAAGTATGGTTCATTTGTCACTGGTATGGTCGAGACATGGGATCTCAAAAGACATTTTGACTGGATCAACTTTTTGCGAATATTGATGACTTTGTTAATAATGAAGAGACCTTGTACGTTTCCCATCTATGATGCACCGATACTGACACGGGACACGACACGACATGCTGACACATTAATTCTAAAAAATGTCATATTTCGATACGTTGGGACACGATTTGATATTAAAATAATATTTTTAATATATATAATATAATTTGTATTTAATACATATAATAGTCCAAAATAAGTCATATAACTAATCAAATATTAAAATTTCATAACATAAATATAAACAAAAAAAAATTTTCGTACCTTGTTAATTTTTCATGTCTGTTGAGATATATAAAACCATTAATGTAGCCTCACCCAATAGCTTAAGTTTTTGGGTTGAATTGGTTCTCTACATGTATCAGAGTCTCGTGTCTCGGGTTCGATCCTCGCCGCCCCCCACTTTCTTTCAAGTGGAATTTCTTTGTTGGCACAGGTAGGTGGGCCTGTGCATTGTCCTCCCTTCCAACCCAGTGGGCTCTCGTGTGAGGGGGCGTGTTGAGATATGTAAAACCATTAATGTAGCCTCACCCAATAGCTTAAACTTTTGGGTTGAATTGGTTCTTTACAATGTCAAATATAATAACAGAAAAAAAATTGATTTATCAATTATTATTTTTATCTTTAGTTAATAAAATAAAATTAAGAAGTAAAAAAAAACGTGTCGGATGCGTGTCGGAACATTGATTGCGTGTCGAAAAAAATTGATTGCGTGTAGGAAGAACTTGTAGGAACGTTGACCGTGTGTCCCAAAATGTTGATTGCGTGTCGGATCGTGTCCGACACACATTTTTGAAAAAAAAGTTGTGTGTCAGTGCTTTTTTGTTTCCCACAAGCTTATAATTTGTCTTATTGGAGGTTTTTATTTGCATAGAGTTCTTATTTGAGGATGCATCTTTGATACCTACCATTTCTTCTTGATTTGGATACATGAGGTCGATGTAGCTGGATCTATAATGCTTACCTATATTGCAAGTGTGTGTTGCCACCGCGCCAGATCTGTGGTCTGATCCTCAAACGTCAATCCTGCAACACCTTCATATATTTTACCATTGCAATATACGATTGTGAAAACTTAATTCATTATAGAGAAGAGAATTGCATGGAGTAAGAGAAAATCTAATATAGATATGTGAGGGAAATGGTAGAATGAGAGAGATGTAAGGACATTTATAGGGGAATTCACGACACCCAATTGAATAAAAATATAATATTTAATGAGTATCACGGGGTTCGTAATGTAAAGAACCAATTTAACCCAAAAACTTAAGTTGTTTGGTGAGACTATAATAATGATTTTATATATATCTAACATGTTCCTCACATGAGAGTCCATTAGGCTCGAAGGATGGTCGACAATGCTTCAGGCTCATCCTATCTGTGCTAAGTAAGAAATTCACAATCAGGATCGAACCCGTAACACCAATGCTCTGATATCATATAAAGAACCAATTCAATCCAAAAGGTTAAGCTGTTGGGTGAGATTATATTAATGATTATATATATATTTAACACATAATACTTATTTAAATCATAAAAAATAAAAAATAAAAATAGTGTTGCGGACTGCTCCCCCAACACTCATTTATTTGATAAAAAGAAAAAGAAGATAAATTAACGAGGCAAGGTGGCAACATTCATTCGAAAAAAAATAAAAAAAATAAAGAGAGTTTTGTAGGGGTGGATATGCGGAACTCAACACCTCCCATTGTGAAATATTTTCCAAGACATACCAAATCAGTAGTGGTGGCAAAGTACTTAACCCATCCCGTCAATCAGCCTATGTATTAAAAATATGAATATTTTTTCAAAAAATTCCATTCCCCTGATATCAAATGAAGGCTAAAAAAATGTACAAATGTCATTGACTAATATTTTTTTATTTAAAAAAAAACAATCAGATAAGTCAATGCGCCATACAAAAGGTTCAATCTGTCTTGACCCTCCTTGTAACAGCCCGTTACGTACCGGTATTGTTTGTTAGCATATGGGTGTCCTAGAGACAATCTTTTGATTAGATAAAGGACACTAGATGTAGAACTTTGTTTGTCGCAAATAAATGTAAGCACTATTTATTCAGTTTCATATTGTGTCTCGATATTACTGTTAATATTATATGAATAAACTGGATAAACCCCTTGGAATAGAACAGGTATCTCTTGAGTATCTGTGATGAGATCACGATCATGAGGATTCAAGGATATTGCATGTCTATTCCTAATTATATGTTCCTAGTCTAGAGACACTGAGTTTGGGGATCAGTGATCTCGAGTAAAGACTAGTACGACTTATCTACTTGTATATGGATACAAGGTAAAGACCTTATGAGCTGCAGATATGGAGATATCTTAGCTAAAGTCGTGGGTGGACCTATAAGAGTATAGCTCGCACTGAACAGACCCAAAAAGAGACTCTATGAGGAAATCTCACAGATAGTGTCATTAGAGTAATCTCTTTATGTTTGGGTATGTCTTTCCTTAGACTAGAGGTTATTACCTAGACTGTTTTCTTGAAGGCATGTTTTGATTGTATGCCTCGTCTGCCTGAAACATGGAGACTCATAGGTATACTGTTGGGCGTGTCCTTAAAGGGCACAGGGCTAGGGTAATAAGCTGAAGGAATTCGTCAAATCTCTGTGAGAGATTAGGTTATCTGTAAACCGGAGAAATCGGGATGACATTTACAGGGACTCGGGAATCTATGCATAGTAAAAGAGATCATGAGATGATCTGCCTTTAGAGTCAGTAAATTGAAGATTCCCTATTTCGAATAAAGCTTACCCTAAACCGCAGGGGTTAATACATTTCCTTACCCTAGGTTAATGGGAAGATAACCGAGACGAAGGGAAATACATACGGTAACCAAATATGTGCAATAGGTTGATCAAGTCATTAATCTGACTAGTTCTGGGGCAACAAAGCATTGCTAGTGCTCTGTGTTGTCATTAATTGGGTTGTGGGCTTGTTGGGCCCAAGTCCAGTTATGTCAGTAGCTAAGTTGGACCTAATGGGTCACATACTAACACCTTGTAGTCATGATGGACTAGCTTTAAAGGTATTGAGCCTAATAATGTTATTAACCCAAGAAGCTGTTTGGAAGCCCACCTAAATGGGTGGGTGGTGCATGGAGTTTAGTAATGGGCTTGGATAGTCCAAACCATTACTAATTAATTTAATTAGTTAAATTAATAATCAAATATTTGAATTTCGAATTTTGAATTTGAAATTTGAATTTTGAAATTTGAATTTAGAATTTGAATTTAGAAATTCGAATTTTGAATTTGAAATTTGAAATTTGAAATTTGAAATTTGAATTTGAATTGGAATTTTGAAATTCGAATTTTGAATTTGAAATTTGAAATTTTAAATTTTGAATTTTGAATTTGAATGTTTGAACGTTTGAATTCAAGTGTTTGAATTCGAATTTGAATTGGTTTTGAAAAGTTGTTTCATAACAAAAGGATAAGACAGGATCTTATTGGAGCATATTCCTTGGATGAAGAAGCATCTTTGGAGGCTCTCCCTAGGCTGTTTGGTGCGCAACTTTTAGGTGATAAGAGTGTTATCTTATCACTTAAAACAAACCTCCATTCAGATTTGGTGGTTGAGGGAATCAGTGGGTGAGTTGATTCAAATTTTGAATGCAACTACTCAATGTATTTGGACCCTTTCTAGGGCTGAATTATGCGCATGAGAACTATATACTATATGATAGTTTTTGAATTTAAGTTTAAATTAATTTGAATTTAAATTCTTGTGGATAAGATTGGAGGTTGTTGGCAAAGTTAGTTTTGCAACAGCTCCACCTTATCACACTGTTTCATGCGCAACTTTCAAAGAAATTTGAAAGTTTATTTTCATTTTGAATGATTGAATTCCCTCCTCCTCTCCAAAGGGTGCGCATAAATATGACATGTTCCTCACCTTAGGTTTCAGTGAAAAACCAAGCCAACTCTCCTCCATCTATGCACCATTCTGTAGGGTAGCTCAGTACACCTTTCCAAACAGGATACCTGGCCTCCACCTTCACCACTTGTGCGCATAGCAAGCCTCATTGTGGTGTTCATCTGGTGGCTTTCAAGAAAGAGTTCTTGCATCATAGACGAACGGTGGTGTGGATCACCATTAGAGGGTTTGAACCCTTCAAGCCTGACATCTCATCTCCCTGACTGATCAGGCCAAAACAAGGTAACATCATGCTGTCTTAAAGCATGAATCTATGAGTGCATGTATGTTCCGCAGTAAAATTTTTGTTTTACACCTTACATGCATCGGCCTTCAAAGGCCAGTTTACTTTCAAGTGGTATCAGAGCCCGGTTGCTTTACCATCGACGGGTGATGGTACCTTGTTTGTGAAAAGAGTTTTTCACGGTCAAAAATCTTTAAAGGGTTAAAGTTTAAATTCTGCATGTGGATTTTGAATCACAAATCCTTTAAAGTGTTAAAGTTTTTGTTTTTATGAACATGAAAATTTGATTCTGTGTTCATAAAACATTATGCATCATGGTTTAGTTTCTTTTTCTTTATGAAAGTTTTAAAAGGAACACCCTTTTTGAAAGGGTAGATTCGGCCATGGAGGGTACTAAGAGTACCTTGAATAATTTCTTATTTTTCTCCATGAATTGTGTCATGTTTATATGCATGAAATTTTGTGACAAATTTATCATATAGTTACCTATATGATTCGGCCATATAGGGATATATGGCTACATGCATGGTTTAATTTTGTTTTCTTTGAGAAAGAATTGACAAAATTCGAATTGAAATTGTTTTTAAATTCGGCCAATGAGAAATTTAAGATTATGAATCTAGATGTTATTTTGATGTTTAAATGTTAAATGTCAAAATACATGTGAAAATGTTATGTGATAATATAATGTTTGTGTTTGCAAGTTTTGAACTTTTCAGGTACAAACAGGAAGGGGATGGTCATGGTGCCCGGATTTGAATTTTTTGAATTTTAAATTTATGTGTAATCGCGCATTTTAATTTACAAGTATATTTGTAATTTAAATTTTGTAATTTTGTTCCTCCAAAGTGTTATGGAGTTTCTTTAATTATTTGTAATTAGAGAAATAGGCTAGTGGCGTATAGACGACAAGCGGCCGTTGCTTAAAGAAGCAAAAAGGGACAAAAGCGCGAGCACCATGGCTATCTCAATATAAACTGTTTATATGCATGTATGATTAGAACGTCTAGTATGCATGAATTGGGCAAACCGCGTTTTGTATGGTTATTATGTTTGTCCAAAAGCGACTAGTGTATACCGATAGATGTTTGACATAGGTAACGACTAGCATGATAACTTACAATATGCGTTTGATGGGACCTAATTAACCCCAAGATAAAAGGAACCCTTAAAAGGAATAAATAATTAAGCATATGATTATCTCCCACCACCAATGCTACTCAAAACTCTTCTACATAGTGGTGCTCCACAACTCAGTTGGGACCCACTATTTCGTTGGGCTAGAGTAGTGTTTGAAGTGTAAGACACTTAGGGTACTGGTTTAATGCTTAACTAAGACATAAGTTGCAGGCACAGCCGGGCTTATGTGCTTAGGGTAATGGTGCTAGGTTGGTTGCATGAGATGCACCACTAAGTGACAAAGAGTTGTCAACCTAATGTTAAGAGAGGGTATGAGATACTGTTGATAAAGATCAACCCTTTATTTAAATTAATCTTGCGGTCTCAGACGGAGGTTAAAATAAATAATCGCACTCTTAATCCCACTAAGGTAAAATCTAAAGTAGATTAACCCTAAGTCAAAAGGAAGGGTCATTGACTTAGATAAAATAGTGGGAGTGGCAAATTATTTCAAGTCTTTAATAATTTGCTTTTAACTACATAACTGTATATTAACTAAAACTATCTTTACATCCTTTTCAGCTTATAGTATGACTAATCCACTGTCACTGCGTTCAATACTCGATACGAATAAACTGACCGGTTCAAATTTTATGGACTGGTATCGGAACCTAAGAATAGTTCTAAGGGCCGAAAAGATTGCCTACGTTTTAGATGCTGTAATACCCGTAGCTCCACGGGAAGGGGAAGAAGGGTTTGCGGAATTTGATTTCATAACCCATCAACAGCACTTGGATGACAATGTGATGGCAGTATGCATCATGTTGGCATCCATGTCGCCTGAACTGCAAAAGCAGCATGAGCATATGGATGCTCCCTCTATTATCGTACATCTCAAAGAGTTGTATGATATTAAAGGCAGGCATGAGAGGTATGAGGCCTCAAGAGAACTGTTCTCTTGTAGGATGACTGAGAGCATGTCTGTTGCCAGCCATGTTCTCAAGATGATCGGGCTGATTGAGAAGCTAGGAAACCTAGGCTTCATCATGGATGCCGAGCTAAGTAATGACTTAGTCCTCACCTCACTTCCACCTTCCTTCAGTCAATTCATCATGAATTACAATATGCATGGGATGCAAGTGAGCTTGCCTGAGTTGTTAAGCATGTTAACAACAGCTGAAGTGTCTATCAAGAAGGATAGGACACAGGCTCTTTTGATTGGTGGGCCTAGCAAGGCCAAGGGAAAGGGTAAGGAGCCTGCAAAAGGTGACCCCCTTAAGCCCAAAGGAAAATCCAAGAAGAAGAAGGGCAAGAAGAAGGGTAAGAAGGCACCTAAGGACAAGGGTGATGCTGAGTGCTTCCATTGTGGCAAGAAAGGCCACTGGAAGAGGAATTGTCCAGACTACCTGAACAATGTGAAGGACAAGAAGCATGGTGATGCTTCTGCCTCAGGTATTTTCATGATTGAGATAAATTATTCTTATGCTAATCCATCCTCATGGGTATTGGATACCGGATGCGGTTCTCATATCTGCAATATGTTGCAGGTACTTAGGAGCCCAAGGAGATTGGATAGAAACGAGGTAGATCTCCGCGTTGGTAATGGAGCAAGAGTTGCTGCTCATTCAGTTGGAGATGCTGACCTTATTTTGCCTACGGGCCTTTTATTGCATTTGAATAATTGTCTTTATGTTCCGCAAATTTCTAGAAACATTATTTCAATTTCTTGTTTAGAACAAGATGGATATACTTTCAGTATTAGGAATGGTACTTTTTCTATCATCTTGAATGATATGGTTTACGGTACTGCTTCTTTAATAAATGGATTGTATGTGTTGGAAATGGGAAATGAAGTGCTCAATATAGATGTGAAACGACCTAGGACGGATAATCAATCTTATCTTTGGCACTGTAGACTAGGGCACATAAATGAAACAAGATTGTCTAGGATGCATAGAGATGGATACCTGGACTCCATGGATTTGGAATCCTATGGACAGTGTGAATCTTGTCTAGCTGGGAAAATGATTCAACAAAAGCCCAAAGGGCTTGAGAGTCATAGGGCTAGTGAGTTATTAGAACTCATTCATACTGATGTATGTGGCCCAATGTCTATTGAGGCTAGAGGTGGATATTCTTATTTCATTACCTTTACAGATGACAAATCAAGATTTGGGTATATATACCTAATGAGATATAAATCTGAAGCTTTTGAAAAGTTCAAAGAGTTTAGGAATGAGGTGGAGAAACAGCGTGGCAAGATGATTAAGACATTACGATCAGATCGTGGTGGTGAATATTTGAGCCACGAGTTTCAGGGTTATCTGAGAGAAAATGGAATTCTCTCACAATTTACCGCTCCTTACACACCACACCAAAACGGTGTCTCCGAAAGGAGAAACAGGACCTTGTTAGACATGGTTAGGTCTATGATGAGTGAGACTCAACTTCCAAAATCGTTTTGGGGATATGCCTTAGACACAGCGGCATACCTTTTAAATAGGGTACCGTCTAAATCTGTTCAGACCACACCATATGAGATATGGAGTGGTAAGAGACCCAACCTGAGTTACCTCAGGGTATGGGGATCGCCAGCTTATGTCAAAGCGTTGACATCAGACAAGCTTAGTGCTAAGAGTACTAAATGTCTATTTGTGGGGTATCCTAAAGGTACTAAGGGATACTACTTCTACTCCATGGAAGAACACAAAGTGTTTGTGTCAAAGAATGCTGAGTTCCTTGAGAAGGATTTGATCTCTCAAGGAGGCAGTGGGAGTAAGATTGATCTTGAAGAAGTGCAAGATCCACAAGAACATATTGAGGAACCCGAGTCTGCTCCGCAGGCGACGTTCTCCAATGGAGAAGTAAACACACAACTCCGTAGATCTATGAGGGTCATCCATCCACCTGAAAGGTACGGGTTTGTGATTGAGAATCAGCAAACTGTTGAGGATGATGAACCAAGTAACTACGAGGAGGCGGTCAAAGATGTTGACTCCTCAAAATGGCTTGAAGCCATGGAATCTGAAATGGATTCGATGTATCAGAACAAGGTATGGACCTTGGTTCCTAAACCACAAGGAATAGTTCCTATTGGTAATAAATGGGTCTTTAAAAGAAAGACTGATGCAGATGGCAACGTTCAGACCTACAAAGCTAGGTTGGTGGCGAAAGGGTATCGTCAAAGACAAGGAGTTGACTATGATGAAACTTTTTCACCAGTTGCCATGATCAAATCTATTAGGATCATGCTTGCAATAGCAGCATACCACGACTATGAAATTTGGCAAATGGATGTCAAGACCGCCTTCTTGAATGGGTTCTTGAAGGAGGAAGTGTACATGACACAACCTGAAGGCTTTGAAAACAAAGATCAGGAGCATATGGTATGCAAACTACAAAGGTCAATATATGGGCTAAAGCAAGCATCAAGGAGTTGGAATATACGTTTTGATGAAGTCGTTAAGAGTAACGGTTTTATCAAGAACGAGGATGAACCTTGTGTTTACAGAAAAGTTAGTGGGAGTAATGTCGTTTTCCTAGTGCTTTATGTAGATGACATATTGCTAATAGGAAATGACATCCCCACATTAAAAATAACGAAAGAGTGGCTTTCAGAAAACTTTACCATGAAGGATTTGGGAGAGGCAGCCTTTATACTCGGTATAAAGATCTATAGAGATAGATCCAAGAGGCTGCTGGGTTTATCTCAATCCACGTACGTTGACAAGATGCTAAAGAGGTTTAGCATGGAAGGATCGAAAAGGGGTTTTCTTCCTGTCAGTCATGGGGTACACCTATCAAGGGCTATGTGTCCTAAGTCACAGCCTGAGAAGGATCGCATGAGTGGAATTCCATACGCTTCGGCTATTGGATCCATCATGTATGCCATGATATGTACGAGACCAGATGTCTCATATGCTTTAAGCATTACGAGCAGATACCAGTCAGACCCTGGAGAGGGTCACTGGACGGCAGTCAAGACCATCCTTAAATACTTAAGAAGAACTAAGGATGTGTTTCTGGTCTATGGTGGGGTTAATGAGTTAACAGTGAAAGGGTTCACTGATGCCAGCTTTCAGAGTGACAAAGATGACTGCAAGTCACAGTCAGGATTCGTATTCACCTTAAATGGTGGGGCAGTGTCTTGGAAAAGTTCCAAGCAGGAGACAACAGCAGACTCAACGACAGAGGCTGAATACATAGCTTCTTCAGAAGCAGCTAAGGAGGCAGTGTGGATCAAGAAGTTCATAAATGAACTAAGGGTGGTTCCGAGCGTGGATGAGCCCATACAGTTGCTTTGCGACAACACTGGAGCCATTGCGCAGTCAAAGGAACCTAGGTCTCATCAAAGATCTAAACACGTGCTCCGCAGATATCATTTGATTAGAGAAATCATTGATAGGAATGATGTAAAAATGGATTATGTTCCCACAGACGATAACCTGGCCGATTCTCTGACAAAGGTTGTTTCTCAGAGAAAACATGATAGTCATTATGAGGCTTTGGGCATACGACTTAGGTCTGATTGGCTCTAGGCCAAGTGGGAGCTTGTTAGCATATGGGTGTCCTAGAGACAATCTTTTGATTAGATAAAGGACACTAGATGTAGAACTTTGTTTGTCGCAAATAAATGTAAGCACTATTTATTCAGTTTCATATTGTGTCTCGATATTACTGTTAATATTATATGAATAAACTGGATAAACCCCTTGGAATAGAATAGGTATCTCTTGAGTATCTGTGATGAGATCACGATCATGAGGATTCAAGGATATTGCATGTCTATTCCTAATTATATGTTCCTAGTCTAGAGACACTGAGTTTGGGGATCAGTGATCTCGAGTAAAGACTAGTACGACTTATCTACTTGTATATGGATACAAGGTAAAGACCTCATGAGCTGCAGATATGGAGATATCTTAGCTAAAGTCGTGGGTGGACCTATAAGAGTATAGCTCGCACTGAACAGACTCAAAAAGAGACTCTATGAGGAAATCTCACAGATAGTGTCATTAGAGTAATCTCTTTATGTTTGGGTATGTCTTTCCTTAGACCAGAGGTTATTACCTAGACTGTGTTCTTGAAGGCATGTTTTGATTGTATGCCTCGTCTGCCTGAAACATGGAGACTCATAGGTATACTGTTGGGCGTGTCCTTAAAGGGCACAGGGCTAGGGTAATAAGCTGAAGGAATTCGTCAAATCTCTGTGAGAGATTAGGTTATCTGTAAACCGGAGAAATCGGGATGACATTTACAGGGACTCGGGAATCTATGCATAGTAAAAGAGATCATGAGATGATCTGCCTTTAGAGTCAGTAAATTGAAGATTCCCTATTTCGAATAAAGCTTACCCTAAACCGCAGGGGTTAATACATTTCCTTACCCTAGGTTAATGGGAAGATAACCGAGATGAAGGGAAATACATACGGTAACCAAATATGTGCAATAGGTTGATCAAGTCATTAATCTGACTAGTTCTGGGGCAACAAAGCATTGCTAGTGCTCTGTGTTGTCATTAATTGGGTTGTGGGCTTGTTGGGCCCAAGCCCAGTTATGTCAGTAGCTAAGTTGGACCTAATGGGTCACACACTAACACCTTGTAGTCATGATGGACTAGCTTTAAAGGTATTGGGCCTAATAATGTTATTAGCCCAAGAAGTTGTTTGGAAGCCCACCTAAATGGGTGGGTGGTGCATGGAGCTTAGTAATGGGCTTGGATAGTCCAAACCATTACTAATTAATTTAATTAGTTAAATTAATAATCAAATATTTGAATTTCGAATTTTGAATTTGAAATTTGAATTTTGAAATTTGAATTTTGAAATTTGAATTTAGAATTTGAATTTCGAAATTCGAATTTTGAATTTGAAATTTGAAATTTGAAATTTGAATTTGAATTTGAATTTTGAAATTCGAATTTTGAATTTGAATGTTTGAACGTTTGAATTCAAGTGTTTGAATTCGAATTTGAATTGGTTTTGAAAAGTTGTTTCATAACAAAAGGATAAGACAGGATCTTATTGGAGCATATTCCTTGGATGAAGAAGCATCTTTGGAGGCTCTCCCTAGGCTGTTTGGTGCGCAACTTTTAGGTGATAAGAGTGTTATCTTATCACTTAAAACAAACCTCCATTCAGATTTGGTGGTTGAGGGAATCAGTGGGTGAGTTGATTCAAATTTTGAATGCAACTACTCAATGTATTTGGACCCTTTCTAGGGTTGAATTATGCGCATGAGAACTATATACTATATGATAGTTTATGAATTTAAGTTTAAATTAATTTGAATTTAAATTCATGTGGATAAGATTGGAGGTTGTTGGCAAAGTTAGTTTTGCAACAGCTCCACCTTATCACACTGTTTCATGCGCAACTTTCAAAGAAATTTGAAAGTTTGTTTTCATTTTGAATGATTGAATTCCCTCCTCCTCTCCAAAGGGTGCGCATAAATATGACATGTTCCTCACCTTAGGTTTCAGTGAAAAACCAAGCCAACTCTCCTCCATCTATGCACCATTCTGTAGGGTAGCTCAGTACACCTTTCCAAATAGGATACCTGGCCTCCACCTTCACCACTTGTGCGCATAGCAAGCCTCATTGTGGTGTTCATCTGGTGGCTTTCAAGAAAGAGTTCTTGCATCATAGACGAACGGTGGTGTGGATCACCAATAGAGGGTTTGAACCCTTCAAACCTGACATCTCATCTCCCTGACTGATCAGGCCAAAACAAGGTAACATCATGCTGTCTTAAAGCATGAATCTATGAGTGCATGTATGTTCCGCAGTAAAATTTTTGTTTTACACCTTACATGCATCGGCCTTCAAAGGCCAGTTTACTTTCATTGTTAACATTGATTATGATATTAAGCGCAGTTACAATCACAGTAGTTGGGTTAATTAAATTACGGGCAAACTTTTTTTTTCTTTCATCATATTCCTTTTCATATCCATAACCTTTTCCGTAATCAATTAAAACAACGCTATAATTGTAAATGCAATACGCGGAAGCATTCAGTTTAACAACAGCACTACTCTTTCTTTTATTTCAACTCATTTAAACCCGTCAACTTAATTTCATATCTTACCAAGTTCTACCCCTTTACATTAGTTACGCGTGGCTTCAAACCACGTACCATGTGGAGTTCTACCCATCAAGTTAAACCCCTTACTTTTAGTCCAGAAAAACATGAATTTTCAAAATTTTCACTGTGGTAATCGATTACCAGTGGGTGGTAATCGATTACCACCTGTAAAAAATGAGGCAGTAGCTTATTTTTCACCTCCTCTGTTCTGGTAATCGATTACCAACTTTGGGTAATCGATTACCTCACATGGTAATCGATTACCAAGCCTCAGTAATCGATTACCAGTGAAGACAGTAGCCAAATTTCGTCCCCTGTTGCATGGTAATCGATTACCATGCTTGGGTAATCGATTACTATGCAGTAAAAGTGACAGATTACAGCATTGTAAGCCCAAGAAGGGTTGTGTAATCCATCCCTAACATCTTAGTACTCCACACAACACTTAAACATACTCTAATTTAGGCTCTAGGCCCTTCAAACATGCATTTTCATTCCATTATGTATCATATACAAAGTCTTGAATATCATGGCCACTTTACAACCAATATGGACCATTTTACAACATATTTGTCAAGGTCTCAACTACAATGAATGTGGCAATGGACAAGTCCTATGCTCACTCAAATATACAATAGGTTCCAAAGTTATACATATACATCATATTGAAGAATCTAACATGTAGTCCTGCACATACAAAGCATGGCATTTTCAACATGCATAAGTTCATGATCTATGACTAAAGCATAAAACATATGCAAGGAGGGTCCCAATCCAATGCTCATCACATGGTGCCTCCAACATGCACCTCATGCTCCACTCTTCCAGGCCCAACATAACCTGAAATGATGCCCCAAAACACGGGGTGAGATATATAAATATATCTCAGTAAACCAAGGGCCCTGGAGGTTTCTCCACCCCATGGCTCACTCAATGTGCAAATATAACATCATATAATATGCAAGCAATACAATATCACCAACCAACTGGAGGCAACCCAAGAACATCCACGCATGGATTCATGTTCAAGGCTCCATCATATAACTCCCGAGACAATCCTAGAGCTTCTCCCATGGTTGAGAAAACTCCATGGCCAACCCAACCGGAACACCTCAAGAGACCTATCCGGCGGATGTCCCACGTTTGGCTCATCCTGGAGTCGCTCCCAGAGTCGACCCCATGGCAGTCCAACTGGCACTCCGTCACGAAATGATCCAGCGGATGTCCAAACCCAACACACGTCAACTGGCCAGTGACCAAACAATTTTCACAAAAATCCAAGCAATATGCATACAAGCACACAATCACACAATGCCATAATCACATAATCCAACCACAACCTTCCACTAGGTGTGGTGGAGCACACAAGGGCTAAACCCCAATTCCAAAGGTTACCTCAACACCGAGCCCATGCTCCAAACGTAAGCTCCAAGCTTACCCACTTCCAAAGCGTCCAAACGAGGCAACCTAGATAATCCACAACATGATTATCAATCCATTTCCAAATCAAACATTAAATCTCAATAATCATTCATTTTACTTCAATCTCTTTTATAGATCAAATTACCAATTATATCATGAATCACACATTCTTTCTTCTCATTCCACTATATCACACTATGCCATCATCCAATTAAACATCATCTTATATCATTCAACTTCCACTACATCATTTTTTTATATCATTTTTCCTCACTTTTCATCATAATTCGGATTCTTCAAAAAGGTATGCCCCAAGGCTTTTCAATTCATTTTAACACTCATACTAATCATGTAATCATATTATCAACCTATACCAATGGTCCATCATTCAATTATTCAATTACACCACAAGCCAATTTCACCAAGTTATGAACTCAACCCAAAATTTCCTAAGTTAAAATCCAACTTTTTCACCAAAATTTATCATAGCATTTCTAGCTTTCATGCATCATTCTAAGGCATTTTCATCTAATAGCATTTTTTCATTTGAGCTCTCTATCATCACACATCTAGAATTAAAGATTCAAAACATAATTTCTAGATCTACAAAAGTACCACAAATATACTCACCATCTAGTGTAGGAACACCACCAAGGCTCCATCAATCCAAAAGAGATCCAAGAACATCAATGGGGTCGGATCTGAGTTTGTCCAAAACGCAGCAATGGAGGTGGTTTCATGGCTTAAGAGTACCACCAATGGCTTTACAAGGTTGTTTACAATAGATTTCAACACAAAGTTTGCAAGATTTGGTGGAGAAATGCTCTCAAAGTGAAGAAAGGAAGAAATGGGTTCTTTTAGAAATGGAGGAGGGAGGCTTACGGGTGAGGGGGAGGAAAAGAAGAAGAAAAGGAGGAGGGAGGCGTGGGGTCAAGTGAGTTTTGGCCCCGCGGGGCCCACACGCGATCTAACTTTCACTCCGATAAAAATTCTGATCATATATTCTCAATCTACATATTTTTCCAGTCCATGACATATTTTTCTTTCCTCAAAATATTGATAAAAATTTCACACTTATCGGTACACTCATACCGCAGTATCTTTCACTTAAAAAAAATCACTATTCATCACTTTTTCACAATTTTGCCTACTCACTCAATTTTCCGTCCTGATTCCATTTTCAGCATTATTTTTGTCATATTAAATCTCTAACTCCATTTTTCATGCCTCGGTTTACGTTTTTGGCAAATTACCATTTTGCCCTTTTAGCCCATTTTGGCCCTAATTCTCGGATTTTCACTAATCCTTCCCTTTTAAACCCATATTTTATCACATAAATTCACATTTAATTTTCCGAAGTGTTATATTCACCCCACCTTTTAGGAATTTTGTCCGCAAAATCAACTATGCACATATGCTAACTCGGGATACAGCCAGAGAATCTCAGTCCCCCGTACCCAAGAAGCTCCATCAGTGCGCGGACACCAAATAATTATTTAAATTTTTTACCTTTTGGCTTTTCAGCCACATTTCACAATAGTCTTGCCTTTCAAAGGCCCAATGGGAGACCTCAAGTCCTTCCCAATCTTAATCTCAACCGGTGACACCACATGTGAACAACCGGAGCGCACCACACAGTTGTGCACTTTCTCTGCTTTACCAAGCCAATTGCTTTCAATTTCTTTTCAATTCCTTTTCACAAGTCCGGCTACCTATCACATATAGCCCATAATTTCTCTTGGCAGGTTTTCCTACCTAATTAACATATCCACTACTATCCTATAGGCTCATACCACATCCTGTCCAATCGGTGCCACACAGGCAACTATTTCTTTCTGACACAATACAGCCACAATTATCCCTCTTTGAGTTTTACTTCTACGGAGTAACAACTCTCGTCATCAATTGCTCCACATTTCTTATTCCACCTCAAACACTATTATGGAATCTCATAGCCTTTCAGTGCAATTCACCGGGTAGTCATCTAATTCCCGCTCGCTATGCTTTTATTTTCTGAGGGGCAATTCCCATTTTTGGCATTTAGCCACAACTCATATATACACAATTTGATTTTCTCATGTTCTCAACCTACAACGTACAATTTTACCTTAACATTTATCTTTAACCAGCACCATCCCAGTGCTCAACCATCAATCTAACCTTACAAGTTCATCACTTTCACCAAAACATAGTGGCAAATCACTTTATCAAGACCTTTAACTGGTACTCCATGGACCACACATCATAATTTATACATTACATCGGTCCTTTCAAAGCTTTCAATCATGAATTCACTCATAAATTTTCATATCCTAAATCATACTTACAATTTCAACTAATCATCTCCACAACTTAACACATAGTTCATCACTGATTTCTCCCATTAAAGGCATCATGCCCAAGATTTCCATTAACAATTTTCTTTAATTTACATTCCTTACTCATGTCTTCAATTCCACATGTGTTTTATTCCATACACCTCACTTTCATCATCATCACATTCAATTAGTATGTGTCATTTTCAGGTTACATATCATCTCTTTCTCATACCTGTCCCACCATATAGGGATTTTCAAAGCCTATTCATCATACCACAAAGACTAAATCCATCATTATCATTACTTTCATAGTTTCATATCAGTTGTTAAACAAGTTTCTTAGACTATTCAAGTACTATTAGCACTCTCATTCATATATCTTGATACCTAGCCAAGAACAACATCAACATTGTGTATTTTTAACACATCTCTCACTATAGTTTGCGTCTATACAACTCCATCAGTGACTCTACCACCAGGGTAAAGATATCAACCTTTCATTTCACCGAATACCATTCGATTTATCTAGTATCACACCTTCCCACTTGGCTACATCACAATTTATCACTTATTAAAATCCTTGGCCACTCCGGCCACCAACTTAGCTTAGCATCTCACTATCACAAACCTTTCCATAAAACTTTGACTCAATCTATCATCACTAATCAATTTTCCATTCCCTTGCATAGGTGATAATCCAATAACTCATTTCATACTTTCCGTAACACCACAACTCCATACTACCACACTTGGTATACACTCATGCACATCTCCGAGTGCTCAATTTTATAATTCAACTGCCATCTCATGGCACCTCACACATTTCATCATATTAGGCATATTACTGTTCACTTACAGTTATCCAAAATTCACCTCTTGCGTTCCTCACAAGATACAATCCTCTAATGCAATGGGTAAGAACATCCTTAGGTTTAACCCCTCGAGCTCTTGCTGTCCTAAGGGCCACAGGTGCAATGCCCCACCAATCAGAGAATCTGTTCTTATAATTCACGCAAGAAGAGGTAACATGCCAACGGCTGTACTAACAGTCCCACTAACACAAGGTTCTACCTCACACTACCTTATTTATACAAAATAATAATAATCTCCGGGAACATAATCCATACGGAGATAGCCATATACTCAGGGCATATAAGCCACACAAGAATAAACACATTCACATCAAATCCGTATATGACGGCAAACAGATTCTCATATAGATACATAATGGTATACTAGTTATATCTTACTGTTGCACCATCCACTATAACTTTCCAATATGGTTCTTTTCTCAACAATATACTCATTTCACTTGACTAGTCATTAGTCTTAGTCCATAGCATAATCATCCTCACAAGATTCCAACATCTTTCTCATTCTTTGACACATAATTCTCAACTCTTAATAGTACCCATATTTGGTACAGTCCTAATCCATTGTCCATCATGACTCGTAGCAACCATGCTCAACACTGTAGAAGATCCACTTCATTAACATAACATCACTTTTCTCTCAACATTTCACTATGACACCAAGAGTGTCCTCATTTAACCGTCCATGCATTCAGCGCATTCGAACCACCAGATACTTTTCAATTTCGAGCAGCGCTCGCCTGGGACTTCCAAGAGCAACAGCTCTTAGGATTCAATCCACAAGGGGAAACCCAGGACAACATTAATTGTCACATTATTACCCACATGTGTGCCATGGTATAACTTGCACACCGGGACTCCATCATGAATCCCATACCACATTGAGCATCCAATGACACTCCAAAGAGACAATCTCTTCCAACATTTCCCATCATAGGGAATTTCACTTACATCATTACTCTTTTACCAAAAATAATTTTTCTTTTTCTACAGAGTTTACTAACTCAAAACAACACAAATATACATTTAGGCACCCCGGCCTTCACAATACATATATATACATATATACATATATACACACTAGCACTTAGCCATCATAGGATTACTATCCACATATATTTAAGCCACATCCTCCAATTTGCAATGCTCCACAACATCATGGAAGCATATTCGTACCATTAATACCCCACACTCAATTAGGTTTTCTCACCTCACATTTGTCAAGTCCAACCATCCTTAACTTATGGACTCTCATACTTGCAATCAAATTTTATCCAATGCCATAATGGCAATTCCTTCAACTTCTTATATTTACTTTTTATTCATATGATATCCTCACTTATATCCAGCCAACATTTACTCATCATGGACCTAAGTCCCAATTTCAACATTGAATTATCCTACACATCATTTCCACAGTTCTTTTATGTTACTAACAATCCTCAATCCAAAATTTGAAATTTCAATTTACTTCTACATCCAAGCATATTAAGTCATCCATGTACATGCCCTCATCACGGGTCTTATAACCTTATACTTTACCCCTAAGGTATCCAACATTACATATAAACACTCATATTAAATTTTCACGAATTCATCGGGGTTCCAATTTCCCACCATGTCAAAGATATACCACTAATTCCCACATATACTCAATTGTTCTAACTCCCATACATTTAGGAAAACCACCAACATCACCTTATCAATATCAACTCAATTCAATCATCCTTACTCACCATAAGACCACATTCAACTATGGTAGCATTCTACCCAAAGTGGTTAAAAATCTTATATCAATTCATTCTCACTAAGTCCTCAATGACAGTATCACAATTTATTCTCCCTAAGTCCTCAATTACACCAAATTCACTTACTAACATATCTTTCCGTGGGGTAGTCAACACTGCACCCACCACCTTAGCCTAAAGACTGGCATTGGTGCTCCAGGGTTGTCACGAAGGCATCTTATACTGACCACACATTGAACACAAAGAAATGGGTTGATCAGGCCCAAACTAAGGAATCACATGTGTAGCAGTCAACAAGAGTCTACGTACAACTATACAGCACTCACCTCAATTACACAATCATCAGAGTTCCCTAAAGAAACTGCTCTGATACCATAAAATGTAACAGCCCGTTACGTACCGGTATTGTTAACATTGATTATGATATTAAGCGCAGTTACAATCACAGTAGTTGGGTTAATTAAATTACGGGCAAACTTTTTTTTTCTTTCATCATATTCCTTTTCATATCCATAACCTTTTCCGTAATCAATTAAAACAACGCTATAATTGTAAATGCAATACGCGGAAGCATTCAGTTTAACAACAGCACTACTCTTTCTTTTATTTCAACTCATTTAAACCCGTCAACTTAATTTCATATCTTACCAAGTGTTGCCCCTTTACATTAGTTACGTGTGGTTTCAAGCCACGTACCATGTGGAGTTCTACCCATCAAGTTAAACCCCTTTCTTTTAGTCCAGAAAAACATGAATTTTCAAAATTTTCACTGTGGTAATCGATTACCAGTGGGTGGTAATCGATTACCACCTGTCAAAAATGAGGCAGTAGCTAATTTTTCACCTCCTCTGTTCTGGTAATCGATTACCAACTTTGGGTAATCGATTACCTCACATGGTAATCGATTACCAAGCCTCAGTAATCGATTACCAGTGAAGACAGTAGCCAAATTTCGTCCCCTGTTGCATGGTAATCGATTACCATGCTTGGGTAATCGATTACTATGTAGTAAAAGTGACAGATTACAGCATTTTAAGCCCAAGAAGGGTTGTGTAATCCATCCCTAACATCTTAGTACTCCACACAACACTTAAACATACTCTAATTTAGGCTCTAGGCCCTTCAAACATGCATTTTCATTCCATTATGTATCATATACAAAGTCTTGAATATCATGGCCACTTTACAACCAATATGGACCATTTTACAACATATTTGTCAAGGTCTCAACTACAATGAATGTGGCAATGGAAAAGTCCCATGCTCACTCAAAAATACAATAGGTTCCAAAGTTATACATATACATCATATTGAAGAATCTAACATGTAGTCCAGCACATACAAAGCATGGCATTTTCAACATGCATAAGTTCATGATCTATGACTAAAGCATAAAACATATGCAAGGAGGGTCCCAATCCAATGCTCATCACATGGTGCCTCCAACATGCACCTCATGCTCCACTCTTCCAGGCCCAACATAACCTGAAATGATGCCCCAAAACACGGGGTGAGATATATAAATATATCTCAGTAAACCAAGGGCCCTGGAGGTTTCTCCACCCCATGGCTCACTCAATGTGCAAATATAACATCATATAATATGCAAGCAATACAATATCACCAACCAACTGGAGGCAACCCAAGAACATCCACGCATGGATTCATGTTCAAGGCTCCATCATATAACTCCCGAGACAATCCTAGAGCTTCTCCCATGGTTGAGAAAACTCCATGGCCAACCCAATCGGAACTCCTCAAGAGACCTATCCGGCGGATGTCCCACGCTTGGCTCATCCTGGAGTCGCTCCCAGAGTCGACCCCATGGCAGTCCAACTGGCACTCCATCACGAAATGATCCAGCGGATCTCCAAACCCAACACACGTCAACTGGCCAGTGACCAAACAATTTTCACAAAAATCCAAGCAATATGCATACAAGCACACAATCACACAATGCCATAATCACATAATCCAACCACAACCATCCACTAGGTGTGGTGGAGCACACAAGGGCTAAACCCCAGTTCCAAAGGTTACCTCAACACCGAGCCCATGCTCCAAACGTAAGCTCCAAGCTTACCCGCTTCCAAAGCGTCCAAACGAGGCAACCTAGATAATCCACAACATGATTATCAATCCATTTCCAAATCAAACATTAAATCTCAATAATCATTCATTTTACTTCAATCTCTTTTATAGATCAAATTACCAATTATATCATGAATCACACATTCTTTCTTCTCATTCCACTATATCACACTATGCCATCATCCAATTAAACATCATCTTATATCATTCAACTTCCACTACATCATTTTTTTATATCATTTTTCCTCACTTTTCATCATAATTCGGATTCTTCAAAAAGGTATGCCCCAAGGCTTTTCAATTCATTTTAACACTCATACTAATCATGTAATCATATTATCAACCTATACCAATGGTCCATCATTCAATTATTCAATTACACCACAAGCCAATTTCACCAAGTTATGAACTCAACCCAAAATTTCCTAAGTTAAAATCCAACTTTTTCACCAAAATTTATCATAGCATTTCTAGCTTTCATGCATCATTCTAAGGCATTTTCATCTAATAGCATTTTTCCATTTGGGCTCTCTATCATCACACATCTAGAATTAAAGATTCAAAGCATAATTTCTAGATCTACAAAACCAACCACAAAAGTACCACAAATATACTCACCATCTAGTGTAGGAACACCACCAAAGCTCCATCAATCCAAAAGAGATCCAAAAACTCCAAAAACTCCAAGAACATCAAAGGGGTCGGATCTGAGTTTGTCCAAAACGCAGCAATGGAGGTGGTTTCATGGCTTAAGAGTACCACCAATGGCTTTACAAGGTTGTTTACAATAGATTTCAACACAAAGTTTGCAAGATTTGGTGGAGAAATGCTCTCAAAGTGAAGAAAGGAAGAAATGGGTTCTTTTAGAAATGGGGGAGGGAGGCTTACGGGTGAGGGGGAGGAAAAGAAGAAGAAAAGGAGGAGGGAGGCGTGGGGTCAAGTGAGTTTTGGCCCCGCGGGTCCCACACGCGATCTAACTTTCACTCCGATAAAAATTCTGATCATATATTCTCAATCTACATATTTTTCCAGTCCATGACATATTTTTCTTTCCTCAAAATATTGATAAAAATTTCACACTTATCGGTACACTCATACCGCAATATCTTTCACTTAAAAAAAATCACTATTCATCACTTTTTCACAATTTTGCCTACTCACTCAATTTTCCGTCCTGATTCCATTTTCAGCATTATTTTTGTCATATTAAATCTCTAACTCCATTTTTCATGCCTCGGTTTACGTTTTTGGCAAATTACCATTTTGTCCTTTTAGCCCATTTTGGCCCTAATTCTCGGATTTTCACTAATCCTTCCCTTTTAAACCCATATTTTATCACATAAATTCACATTTAATTTTCCGAGGTGTTATACTCCTTATGCGGGATTAGTTCAAATAGTGGTGTACAAAAAAATTGATTCACTTGCCCTGTTCTTAATCTGACCTTGACTTGATCTATTAATACCTATTCTTTTTTGAACTGGATTTAAATACTGACCGACTTTTATTTGGGTCAGTTTTAGACCTGACTTATTTAATAATCGACCCAAAACTTGACTCATACCCATTATGTGAAAAAAAATAAAACAAAAAATCACAGTCTCAGCTCCTATTTAAACTGTATTTTATTTTTGGAAAACACTGTATTTTTTTTATAACAGAAAACATTGTATTTTATGTAGACACACACAACGCACGAGATGAGTGGATATTATACGACATAAATATCACGATAATGTTCTAAAGTTTCAAATTATGTAATGATATCCACACGAGATGACCAAGGCAATGAAAAAAAAATTGTTAAACTAGTGTGAATAATATACACTCATTAATGTGAAAGAATGAATTGATGACTATAATCTATTATCTAACAATGATTTATACCTTTGATTAATTTACATAAAAAAATGTGTATTAGTATCTGGGAAGAAATCTTGAACTTCTGGTTTTGCTATCTGATGGTGAAAGAGGAATTGTTAAGAACTCAGAACCAACTTGTTCAGAATGTTGAAAATATCCACGAGGAAGAGGATTGTTTTAATTAGTGGGTGAATTAATTGTTGCTGTTAGAGGGCTAAATATCTGATTTGAAAGTGGTGGAGAAGCAGAATCAGTATTTAGACTTTTAGGGCCTGTTTGAAGCACCTGATAATGAAGATAGGATAGGATAACTTATCATATCCTACTTTTATCTCTTGTTTGGTGGGTCAATAGGATATGATTAGTGTTGGGTGGTTTGCTGATGGTGGAATAATATAAGTATTGATGTGGGACGTTCCTCTGTTCTTGCAGAACACAGATTCGTCCCTTAGTTCTAACCTAAGTGTGCAAGTACACGCATCAAGTAATAAAGGGAGTACTAGTGCCCAAATTATCGTTCCCACGAGGATAGAATCCTAATTATTGTCTTACACTATTTTATAAAGAATGAAAATGAGAAGAAAAGTTAGTAAATAAACTTTCTAGTCAAACGTTCCCTACTGTCTTGACAACGTTCATCAGGAACATTAGGTTCAATATGGTGGCAAACAATTGCTCGCTGCGTTATGTATGTGATCCTTCCTGTTTAGAAGAAGGTGAGATAATAATCATTGGAGTTTGACGGTTACAATATTTAATAAAGTAAAAACTACTAAAAACAGAAATAACTATAATCAAGAGACAATAGGGTGGTGGTTTAAAACAGTTTAACAGAAGGAACGGATTCACTGCTCCACTCTTAAAAGGGTTGTTTTCTCTGCTCAAGACTTAGCACTTTTTGGCTTTGTCCCAGTTTCTTTGCATGCCAACTCTGATTCCTCAGCTCATGGACTAGATGGCTCACAAGTTTTCATATTCCTATGGCTCCCTTGACTCCAACAGGTACTTAGTACAGAACCTTAAAATGGACGAGTTGACCCATTATTCCTAAGGTGACCAGTAGTATTTTTGCCATGACACTACCTTCCCCAATGACTAAGCTGTCTGAAATCCCTTCCTTATGGAAGTTCCTTTCTCAGTACGTGCCCAATTTCCATTGGTGAACAATGAATATAGCTTACTTAGCCAAAGAAATACAAAAAGCTTCAGTCAAGAGTTTCGAAAATAGTTCTTTAAGAGTTTCACAGTTTACCCGTTCAATAGATAGCTCAGCTCATGGCTGATAATTTAAACATAATTATTCCAAACTGAAATCACATAGACCCGAGATTCAGTTAAGAGATAACGAATGGAACGAAGAGAAAAAAACTTATATTAATTTAAAAGACAGTTTATAGAAAGAAATAGAAAATGGAGAAAGATGGGTTGATGTTCGTGAGGAGTCTTAAGGGTTGATACAGAGGAAAGAAGATGAGTCGTCACTTAACTACAGTTACAACTTTTAAAATAAAACTAAGTTACTAACTACTACTACTAGGTAATCTCTTCCTTTCGGACTTCAAACTCTCCAGGATTCGATGATGTTTTTGTGTGAGGGTGGTCCTATTTATAGCTGGAATAGGAGTGGCAATGTTGTAAATCCTTTGGAGCTAGTTGCTTGTATGAGGGGACGGGACGGTGGCAACAGAGTGTGAAGATTGCGCAGATTGCTGGATGGAACAGGGTTTGGTGATGATTAGCCGTTGTTTGCAGACCTTCCCATGCTTTGCTTTCTTTTTCAGCCAATGAGAACTCTTGATTCTCTGCTCTTCACGTTTCCAGCTGCTCGGTTGGTGCATCGCCTCTGCTTTTAGAAGACTTTAATCCTACGTCACCTGTAAAGTGTACAGAGGCATTAAATGAGTGGAGCAGGTGCATTAAATGTGTCTCAGTCTGTTCCCCTTTTAATATATTTTAAAGGAATACGTTACCTTCGTTCCCTCACTGTGTTTTTGTCACAAATGTGTAAAATAAGTGATTTTCATGTTGAAGTTGCTCATCAGATGAGGGAACGTGTGGTATTTTGCCATCAAAATGGGCTTAGATGGGAACGAATTTCCATCCCATCAATTAGCTTATCCTATTGTCTCATTTTATCCTATCCAACACATGATTTCTTATCCTATGGGGGAGCTGGGTTAGGATTCAATAGGATAGGATATCAATATTGGATACCCAATATATCTTCACGCTACCCAATATATTCCCACACTACCCAATATATTTATATTTATTACATTATTTTTTGTTTTTTGTTTTTCTTTTCTCCTTCTACATAATCTTATCATATTGCTAATCAGGTGTTCATCAAACACAGGACATGATATAGGCTTATCAGCCCCCATATAATATCCTACCTTTGTCAGTCTCATATCATATCTTATCCTTATCTTATCATGTACACCAAACGAGCCCTTATCATGTAAATCATCTGTAAGAACCCGCACCGTTAATTAAGGTAATTAGTAAATTAATTATGATAATTAGGAAATAATTCCATAATTGACCTTAATAATTAATATTGGGCTTAGATAATTATATTGAGTGAGTAAAAATGCTGAAAGTCGCTTTTCGGAAGAAAAGCGCAGATACCGGTTCTGCTACTCGGTATAAATGCGTACCGGAAAAGTATCCCGGAAAATTATAACGAAGGCATGATAATTACTAGAATATTATGTAGGACTTGTAAAACAAGTTTCAAGTCAAAATGACGTAATCTGATGCCAGAACTGATACTGGCTATGGAAAAGCGCGTACCGGAAAGGTGCTCCGAAAAATAAAATAAAAATATGACAAATCTTAGAAAAATGTCTAGGTCAAGAATCCGAAGTTTGGGATCAAGATTTTCTACTTTGCTATTAAGGCTAATACTGCGCGGTTAGTGGCCATGTGCCTATAAATAGGCACACTAAGGGCACAAAACCCTAGGCATGCCCATATGAACGTGAGAGTGAGGGGGCTGAAGGGTTGTGGGGCTGTGTTCTTGTGGGAAACACTGTTTCATTGGTCTTTCTCTCTATTCTTTGATCAAAGTTGACACCTTTGGCTTTGATTCTTCACCCTCCTTCTTCTATGCACCATGGTTGTGTGTGGTGAGCCTTGTTTTCTGAGTTGAGAAGGCTGTGTGTGTGAGGTTAGTGAGCATGAGTTTGGAGCTTTAGTGATGGCTACCTTGTGGTAGTCATTGTGAGCTTCAAAGTGCCTTCTTGTGGTGCAAGAACCCATCTTGAAGTGCCATTTTCGTGCTCCTACTTAGGCTGAGTTTGAAGTGTCTTGGGAGAGCTCCAAGAGCACACCTTGCCTCTGTTTTGAGCTTTGGTAAGTTACCTCACCATGATCATGAGTTTATCTTGCTTAAAGTTGGTGTCTTGGCATGTAAAAAGTTAAAATGAAGTAACCAACACCTAAATGAACTTGTATATGCTTAAAGATGCATGCTTTAACGTGTACATGTGTTAAAAGTTGGATCTTTGGGATGGATATTCATGAAATGCAGAAACTGCATTCTGTCGTGAGATATCCAGATATTTGTCGAACAGATATCCGGATATCAGTATCCGGATATGGTATCCGGATATTGATATCCGGATATGGGATCTGGGTATCCGGATATGACATATCCGGATATGTCCAGTGTGATATCCGGATATGGCATATCCGGATATGCCCCTTCTGATATCCGGATATCCTGGGTTCTGCGCAGACAGTAGCTGTACTGTATGAACAGTAAGCTATTGGGTGTGTGGACCCTAGTTTAAGGAAGTTGAACTTTTGTAATAAATGGACTAAGTCAGAATCATATGATTAAGGGCTTATGGCTTTGTTGGAAGCCTTAAGACGTAAAACGTAAAGGAAAGGCGTAGTCTTTAAGTTGTATGCTTGTGATGCATTAATATTGACTTGTTAATGGTCCATATCAGATTGTGATACTGCTGTTTGTGGACTTGTGAGTGGTTGGACTCTTGGCTTGGATAGCTAGCTTGCAAGGTAAGCTTTCGTGTCCTCGGTTTAGCTATTTTGATGTTCCACCATGTCCCATGGGGATGGGTTTATGCATGCTGTGTTACATGCTTTATTATTTTGGAAATGCTGTTGAGCTGTTTATATGTAATGAGCTTTTATGATATGCATGTGGTGTCCACCTAGACGGCAATCCTGAGTATGTAGTACATACAAGATGGAGAAGCTGTGGGTGAGGTGCAGGTAGTATCCATGTACTCATGTAGGTATAGACGTATTCCTACATTTCTCTGGCCAGTAGATTTGATAAACACACATGGCATGATTAATTGCTGCATCGCATGATTTTGGAACTTATATTGTAAATACTGTTTTTAGAACTTATATTACACATGTAAGTGAGCTTGGGGTGGAGACTCCTTGAGGACCCCTTGTCTTACTGAGATTTCTTGTTAGAGATCTCACCCCACGTTTGGGGACGCTTATTTCAGGATCAGGTAATGTTGAGGGCTCAGGTGGCAGGAGGCCAGAGCTGAGCTGATTGATGATATGCTGACTGCTGTTATGTTTTCCGCTTTATTTATGTTATCATGTTGAGACTGTTTGTGGGCATTGTTGCCTTATTTGGGGAGCATGGGGTTTGTCCATGCCACATGGTTTGACTATTGTCTTTTGGTTTAATGTTGTAATTAAAGTATCAGGATTTTGACCCAGGCTGCATGTTGTAGTCCTGTGGTTTTAGATACTCACATTATATTTATGTACGAGGTATTCAGTTAGTTGTCTTGCAATTTACATACAGGCAGTATTTTTATGAAATTGATTAAGTAATCAAGTTGGCTAAGGTTAATGACGTCATAATTGAATTAAAGAAAAAGTTATTCCGCATTTTAATTAAGCGTGGCTTAATACGATAGTGTGTTAACAATCCGGGTTAACACGGGCTGTTACATTTTATGGTATCAGAGCCTGGTTGTATTGCAATAACTTAGGATGTGTCGTTGCGTGTCTACTTTGTGTTCACTCTGACTGGTGTGCGTTACGATAATGCATATGTGACCACATGGCGTGGGCCTGATCAACTCATTCTTTGTGTAACTTGTGCAGAGTCATGGTGCCACCAAGGAGGAACACGAGTACGAGCGAGGATCAGAAGGATCCTGTCCTGGCTGCATTAACTGATATGCAGGCGGCCCGACTAGCCGACCAGGAAGCCACGAGGCTGGCGAACCGGGCGATGCTGGACGCTATTCGAGATGCGAACCGGCAAACCACGGCAGAGGTTCTGGAGGAGAACCGGATGGCCAACATGACTATGATGAGGGTCATGTTGGAGGAGTTGAGGGTTGGTCCTGCTGCTGGCCAGGGTCCTCCACCACCTCCACCGCCGCCACCGCCTCCACCTCCGCCTAGTCAACAGGAGGACACCCAGAGCCAGATGGGTGAGGGTAGTCACTTGACGGGGGCTATGCAGACTATCCCCGTACTTGCTGAGGATCGTGACGAGATCGATCGCCGGCTGAATGCTTTCCGCAAGCATAAGCCACCTTCCTTCGACGGATCGTATGATCCCATTGCTGCTGCTAGATGGCTTCAGGCGCTAGACAAGATTTTCCGGATCATGCAGTGCACCGATCCGCAGAAGCTGTTGTTCGCCACATACATGCTGGAGGGCGAGGCCCATGAGTGGTGGACCAATCTTTCTCAGGTCTACGAGATGCAGGGCCATGTGATGACGTGGCCATTCTTCGAGGAGAGCTTTCTGGGTCAGTACTTTCCTTATGACTCACAGGAGAGGAAGCAGGGGGAGTTTGACCGGTTGGTACAGGGCTCGTTGTCTGTTGACGAGTACCTGGCCAAGTTTAATGAGCTGGTCAAGTTCTCTCATTTCCGCATGGCGAGACCGACTCCCGTTTTTCTTGCGGCTAAGTTCCGGAGGGGACTTAATGAGGATATTGCTGGACATCTTGCTGGTTCTGCTTCGAGAGACTTCGGAGCTTTGGTACAGCAGTGCCGCGACATCAAAGACTACTGCCGTGCGAGTCAGGCCAAGAGGGCCAAGATTAAGGTGCCACAGGGTACCGGCGGTTCTACTCCCTGGAAGAACAAGAATTTTGCCAACAAGGGCAAGGGCAAACCGTTGGCGGCTAAGCAAGCGCCAAATCAGTTCAGAAAGACTGCTACACAGGGGAACGCCGCTAGACCTCCTGCTCCCAGATGTTCGGGATGCGGGAAGTCACATTTTGGGCCGTGTTCTACCGGGCAGCTGATATGCTTCCAGTGTGGCAAGAAGGGCCACTACTCCAGAGATTGCCCGACGGCGAGAGTTGCTGCAGTGCAGGCTGTGCCATTGCAGATGGTTCCTACTGGGGCACCAGCCGTGCCACCTACTACAGGACGAGTCTACACACTTGATCGTCAGCAGTCGGACAGAGCTCCGAACCTGGTCAGAGGTACTGTTACCATTGGTGGTTCAGTTGTTGATGTGTTATTTGATTCCGGGGCAACGCACTCTTTTGTTGCTACCCCTATTGCTGTGGGGCTTGAGTTGCCCAGTGATGTGTTTTCTCCACCGATGCGGGTGACCACCGCCACCGGAGAAAAATGTTTGACCTCCACTGTTCATCGCGATGTAGCGTTTCAGTGGGATGGTCATGATTTCTCGGTAGATCTGATAGGATTGCCGATGGCCAACCTTGAGATTATTCGGGGAATGGATTGGTTGTCCAGAAACTGTGCACTGATTGATTGTTGTGCCAAGAAAGTGGTGATGTCTCCGGGTGGGTCCACAGCCAGTTCCTCACCGTTCATTTCAGTCTTGCAGGCGAGGAGGGCCTTGAGAGCATGGGCATTTGGCTATGTCATGTTGGGAGGTTTGGTGAGTGGGACACAGGAGGATCTCACTGGCATTCCTGTGGTGAGGGAATTCCTCGAGGTGTTTCCCGAGGAGATTCCTGAGTTTCCACCGCAGAGGGAGATAGAGTTCTCCATAGACTTATTGCCTGGTGTGGGGCCTATATCGTTGGCTCCATACCGGATGTAGCCACCAGAGTTGGCGGAGCTGAAGAAGCATATTGAGGAGCTTTCAGCGAAAGATTTTATTCGGCCGAGTGTGTCTCCCTGGGGAGCACCGGTCATTTTTGTGAAAAAGAAAGATGGGACCATGCGGTTGTGCACCGACTACAGACAGTTAAACAAGGTGACAATCAAGAACAAGTACCCTCTTCCACGCATTGATGATTTGCTGGATCAGCTCAGGGGTGCTTGCGTGTATTCAAAGATCGATCTCCGGTCCGGTTATCATCAGATACGGGTAAAGCCGGAGGATGTCCCAAAGACAGCATCTCGCTCGAGGTACGGGCACTACGAGTACTTGGTGATCCCGTTTGGACTCACCAATGCACCCGCAATGTTCATGGACTACATGAACAGGATCTTCCAGCCGTACCTGGATCAGTTTGTGATCGTCTTCATTGACGACATCTTGATTTACTCCAAGACGGAGGAGGAGCATACTGAGCACTTGAAGATTGTGATGCAAGTGCTAAAAGAGAAAAAGCTATATGCGAAGCCGTCGAAATGCGAGTTTTGGCTCAAGGCGGTGAAATTTCTGGGTCATGTCATTTCTGCTAATGGAGTTGCAGTTGATCCTAACAAGATTGAGGCCGTGATGGACTGGGAGAGGCCTAAGACGGTTACGGAAGTGAGAAGCTTCCTGGGTTTGGCAGGCTACTATAGGAGGTTCATAGAAGGATTCTCCAAGATGGTGCTACCAATGACTCGCCTTACCCGAAAGGAGACTCCATTCGTGTGGACACATGAGTGTGAGGAGTGTTTCCAGGAGTTAAAGGAGAGACTGACTACCGCTCCAGTGTTAGTTCTTCCTGATCCTGCGGAACAATTTGAGTTATACTGCGATGCCTCTGGAAAGAGGTTAGGCTGTGTTCTGATGCAGAAAGGTAAAGCGGTTGCTTACGCTTCAAGACAGTGGAAACCTCATGAGGAGAATTACCCGACTCATGATTTGGAGCTGGCTGCGATCGTGTTTGCTTTCAAGATTTGGAGGCATTATCTGTTCGGTATGCAGTTTGTGGTGTTCAGTGATCACAAGAGCTTGAAGTATCTGTTTGACCAGAAAGAGTTGAACATGAGGCAGAGAAGATGGATGGAATTCCTGAAGGATTACGACTTTGAGCTGAAGTACCATCCTGGTAAGGCCAATGTGGTAGCCGATGCTTTAAGCCGGAAATCCGGGAGTTTGCATAGTATGTTACTTTGTAACTTTGATGTGGTTGCGAAGTTTCGGAAGTTGGCAGTGACCACTCCGTGCGAGAGCGCGCTTTTCGAGTTGGAGACAGCAAACGTTGTGAACGAGCTGTTGGAAAAGATCAAAGAGGCGCAAGTTCAGAGAGAGTGCCTGGACTATGTGAAGAACCAAGACGGTGTGTCTTGGGATGAGGATGGACTTCTGATGTTTCAGCAGAGGATTGTGGTTCCTCGAGGTCCGTTGACCGACGAGGTTATGGCAGAAGGCCATAAGGGCCAGTTTTCTATCCATCCTGGTGCTACAAAGATGTATCAAGATCTGAAGAAGAGCTTCTGGTGGCCGGGCATGAAGAAGGATGTTGTTGTTTTCGTGTCCAAGTGTTTGATCTGTCAGAAAGTGAAGATAGAGCACCAGAAGCCGTCTGGTAAACTTCAACCTCTTGAGATTCCAGAGTGGAAATGGGAGAGCATTTCCATGGACTTCGTCGTGGGTTTGCCTAGAACTCAGGCTGGATGTGATTCTATCTGGGTCATAGTGGACAGATTGACCAAGTCTGCCCATTTTATTCCAGTGAAGGTGAGCTCCACTACAGAGCAGTTGGCCAAACTATATGTCCGCGAGATTGTGAGGCTTCACGGGGTGCCCGAGAGTATCATCAGTGATAGGGACCCGAAGTTCACATCTCGGTTCTGGGAGGCGCTGCAGGAGGCTTTTGGTACGCAGTTGAGATTGAGTACCGCCTATCACCCTCAGACTGACGGACAGACTGAGCGGACCATCCAGACATTGGAGGACATGTTGAGAGCTTGCACGTTGGAGCAGGGTTCTGCATGGGATAGGTACCTTCCGTTGGTTGAATTCTCGTACAACAACAGTTTTCATGCTAGTCTGGGCATGGCACCCTACGAGGCGCTGTATGGTAGGAGGTGTCGGACTCCTACCTGCGGGTCTGAGGTTGGAGATAAAGAGTTTTTCGGCTTGGAATTTGTCCAAGATACTACCCAGCAGATCCAGATGATCAGAGAAAAGTTGAAGCAGGCGCAGAATCGCCAGAAAAGCTACTATGATGTCAAGCATCAACCACTGGAGTTCAGTGAGGGTGAGCACGTGTTTGTGAAACTTTCACCTGTCACCGGTGTTGGACGGGCACTCGGAGTGAGGAAGTTGAGCCCGCGATTCATTGGGCCCTACCAGATCCTTGGTAGAGTAGGACCAGTTGCCTATCGACTCGCTTTACCTCCGAACCTAGCCAACATCCACGACGTGTTTCACGTGTCTCAGCTTCGAAAGTACATAGCGGATCCTTCGCACGTGGTGCAGCCGGATGATGTGGAGGTTCGGGAGAACATAAAGACTCCCGTCGGACCACTCAAGATTCTCGATCGTGGCGAGAAGCAGTTGAGGAGCAAGATCATTCCGATGGTCAAAGTACAATGGTCAGGAAGAACTCCTGAGGAGTGTACCTGGGAGCGAGAGGATGAGCTTCTCCGACAGTATCCCGACTTTCGAGACAGGTATGTTTCTGATTTTGAGGACAAAATCCTTAAAAAAGGTGGGGTGAATGTAAGAACCTGCACCGTTAATTAAGGTAATTAGTAAATTAATTATGATAATTAGGAAATAATTCCATAATTGACCTTAATAATTAATATTGGGCTTAGATAATTATATTGAGTGAGTAAAAATGCTGAAAGTCGCTTTTCGGAAGAAAAGCGCAGATACCGGTTCTGCTACTCGGTATAAATGCGTACCGGAAAAGTATCCCGGAAAATTATAACGAAGGCATGATAATTACTAGAATATTATGTAGGACTTGTAAAACAAGTTTCAAGTCAAAATGACGTAATCTGATGCCAGAACTGATACTGGCTATGGAAAAGCGCGTACCGGAAAGGTGCTCCGAAAAATAAAATAAAAATATGACAAATCTTAGAAAAATGTCTAGGTCTAGAATCCGAAGTTTGGGATCAAGATTTTTTACTTTGCTATTAAGGCTAATACTGCGCGGTTAGTGGCCATGTGCCTATAAATAGGCACACTGAGGGCACAAAACCCTAGGCATGCCCATATGAACGTGAGAGTGAGGGGGCTGAAGGGTTGTGGGGCTGTGTTCTTGTGGGAAACACTGTTTCATTGGTCTTTCTCTCTATTCTTTGATCAAAGTTGACACCTTTGGCTTTGATTCTTCACCCTCCTTCTTCTATGCACCATGGTTGTGTGTGGTGAGCCTTGTTTTCTGAGTTGAGAAGGCTGTGTGTGTGAGGTTAGTGAGCATGAGTTTGGAGCTTTAGTGATGGCTACCTTGTGGTAGTCATTGTGAGCTTCAAAGTGCCTTCTTGTGGTGCAAGAACCCATCTTGAAGTGCCATTTTCGTGCTCCTACTTAGGCTGAGTTTGAAGTGTCTTGGGAGAGCTCCAAGAGCACACCTTGCCTCTGTTTTGAGCTTTGGTAAGTTACCTCACCATGATCATGAGTTTATCTTGCTTAAAGTTGGTGTCTTGGCATGTAAAAAGTTAAAATGAAGTAACCAACACCTAAATGAACTTGTATATGCTTAAAGATGCATGCTTTAACGTGTACATGTGTTAAAAGTTGGATCTTTGGGATGGATATTCATGAAATGCAGAAACTGCATTCTGTCGTGAGATATCCGGATATTTGTCGAACAGATATCCGGATATCAGTATCCGGATATGGTATCCGGATATTGATATCCGGATATGGGATCTGGGTATCCGGATATGACATATCCGGATATGTCCAGTGTGATATCCGGATATGGCATATCCGGATATGCCCCTTCTGATATCCGGATATCCTGGGTTCTGCGCAGACAGTAGCTGTACTGTATGAACGGTAAGCTATTGGGTGTGTGTGGACCCTAGTTTAAGGAAGTTGAACTTTTGTAATAAATGGACTAAGTCAGAATCATATGATTAAGGGCTTATGGCTTTGTTGGAAGCCTTAAGACGTAAAACGTAAAGGAAAGGCGTAGTCTTTAAGTTGTATGCTTGTGATGCATTAATATTGACTTGTTAATGGTCCATATCAGATTGTGATACTGCTGTTTGTGGACTTGTGAGTGGTTGGACTCTTGGCTTGGATAGCTAGCTTGCAAGGTAAGCTTTCGTGTCCTCGGTTTAGCCATTTTGATGTTCCACCATGTCCCATGGGGATGGGTTTATGCATGCTGTGTTACATGCTTTATTATTTTGGAAATGCTGTTGAGCTGTTTATATGTAATGAGCTTTTATGATATGCATGTGGTGTCCACCTAGACGGCAATCCTGAGTATGTAGTACATACAAGATGGAGAAGCTGTGGGTGAGGTGCAGGTAGTATCCATGTACTCATGTAGGTATAGATGTATTCCTACATTTCTCTGGCCAGTAGATTTGAAAGCACACATGACATGATTAATTGCTGCATCGCATGATTTTGGAACTTATATTGTAAATACTGTTTTTAGAACTTATATTACACATGTAAGTGAGCTTGGGGTGGAGACTCCTTGAGGACCCCTTGTCTTACTGAGATTTCTTGTTAGAGATCTCACCCCACGTTTGGGGACGCTTATTTCAGGATCAGGTAATGTTGAGGGCTCAGGTGGCAGGAGGCCAGAGCTGAGCTGATTGATGATATGCTGACTGCTGTTATGTTTTCCGCTTTATTTATGTTATCATGTTGAGACTGTTTGTGGGCATTGTTTCCTTATTTGGTGAGCATGGGGTTTGTCCATGCCACATGGTTTGACTATTGTCTTTTGGTTTAATGTTGTAATTAAAGTATCAGGATTTTGACCCAGGCTGCATGTTGTAGTCCTGTGGTTTTAGATACTCACATTATATTTATGTGCGAGGTATTCAGTTAGTTGTCTTGCAATTTACATACAGGCAGTATTTTTATGAAATTGATTAAGTAATCAAGTTGGCTAAGGTTAATGACGTCATAATTGAATTAAAGAAAAAGTTATTCCGCATTTTAATTAAGCGTGGCCAGTTTAGACCGATTGCTCAGTTTAAAATCCTGAAAGTTCAAAATCCTAAAAGGGTTGCCCAGTTTAGACCGATTGCTCTATGTTCTGTGTTATATAAAGGGATTAGCAAGATCATTGTGAACAGGCTGAAGCCATTCCTTAAGAAGTTGGTATCTCCCCACCAAGTCAGCTTTGTGCCTAACCGTAATATTCAAGATAATATCATCATTGTTCAGGAGATGATTCATACCATGAACAGGATGAGAGGGAATAGAAGTTTTATGACTGTGAAAATTGACTTAGAAAAAGCTTATGACCGTATTTCTTGGGATTTCATTCAAAGAGTTCTTGAGGAAATCGGTATTCCTTCTAAGTTGATCTCCTTAATCATGGCCTGCATTACTTCCTCTGAATTTGAGCTTCTCTAGAATGGGGCTAAAGCTGGAGCCATTCTTCCTACTAGAGGTCTAAGACAAGGTGACCCCATTTCACCTTATATCTTTGTTTTATGTATGGAGAAACTCTCCCACCTTATTGCTGATGCAGTAGAAAATAAAAGTTGGATACCCTTGAAAGCTGGAAAGGGTGGACCAAGGATTTCTCACTTGCTTTTTGCAGATGATTTAATGTTGTTTGCGGAAGCTTCAGAAACCCAAATTGGAGATCCTGAAATGTTTCTGGATCATGGTATTTTCTTTTCAAGAATATTGATGAGGGTCCTGCATTTGTGGCTTTGCTCCTACAAAAAACCTTGGGAGGTACCTGGGTTCGATGGAAGCATGACAGAGCTAGCAAGAGCCTTTATAGTGAAGTCTGGAATTCACAAAAGGCTGGGAGTAAACTTCTATCACTGGTAGAGTTGTCCTAATTTCCTCTATCCCTATGTTCCACATGCAAAATAACATCATTCCTCTGGGGATCTGTGATGAAATTGAAGAAATCCAAAGACGATTCATTTGGGGTGGTACTAAAGAAAAAAGGTCAGCCCATCTGGTTTCTTGGGAGAAATTGTGCAAGCCTAAGTGCTTGGGGGGCCTTGGTATCATTAATTTAAGGAAGCAGAATGAAGCTTTCTTAATGAAAATGGCTTGGTCTATTATTCATGATCCTCACCAGCTCTGGTCTCGAGTTCTCCTTGCTAAATATGGGAGGAAGGTGGAATTGCATGGTAATTGCATCAGTAAGGCTTATGATTCAAGACTTTGGAAGAATCTCTCTAAAATCTGGCCTGTACTTCTGGACAACTTGAAGTGGAACATTGGTGATGGTAAAAACACCAATTTTTGGCTAGATGATTGGCTTGGAGATATTCCTAAGCTGCTAAATGTTGCAGTTGATGGAACCCCATCCTCTGCTCAATCTGCTGATACTGTGGCTGACTGTATTGACAAAAACTCCAACAATTGGAACTTCACCTTTCTTCATCAGTTCTTTGAACAACATGTGGTTAATTTGATAGCAGCCATTCCCCCTCCCACTACTTCAGCTGGGTGTGATGTGCTTGCTTGGAAGGATCTGAACCCATCGATCTCTTTGGTTAAAAAGGCTTATACAAGCCTGATGAAATTTGATGCTTTATCTCCAAACTTTCACTGGGAGATTATCGGAAATGGAAAGGCCCTGAAAAATACAAATTTCTGATCTGGAAGCTTGCTCATGGAAGGATTCTGACCAACCAATTAGTTTCCAAGTGGGGAAATACTCTGACAGGTGCAAACTCTGCCCTGATAAGGTAGAAACCATTCTCCATGTCTTCCAGATTACCCCGTGCCTCTAAATTCTGGAATTGCTCTTTGTTCACTACTCAGCCTCCTTTGTTCTTTACTGAACAGAATTTGCACATCTGGCTTGATAATTGCTTATTATT